>ML260719.1:77334-145761 GCA_005239495.1 Nicotiana undulata | reverse complement strand
AATCTAATCTAGGCAAGGATAAGACCTCCAAGGAGGTCCCTTGAAGAGGGGGCGCTTCTTCCCTCGTCTGCATGACCAAAAACAAGACAAAGAAGCCGTCGAGGATTGAGCATTGTATCCCCGGTGATTTTGAGATGTCCTCCGACCTCTCCATCGATTACCCTCCTAACAAATTGGGTCGGTGCAAGTCCGTATCTAGTACATTAGTATAATTCCCAAGGTCGAGAGAGTAAGGTTTGATTGTGGCTGGGGGGAGACAACACTCATCGAGGTCCCCAGTCTCGAAGAAGACATAACCACTAACAAAGTTGGTTTCCTCAGCATTTATACGAATCCTTTCACACTTGGGCCCGTAGATTCTTCCTCCCCGTGGGCGATCGATCCGGTAATATTGGATTTCTGTTGTTTTTACCGGGTAACACTCGACCAAATATATCCCTCTTTCTGGATGATCGTGTATATGCTTCGGCACTTCTCCAATCAGATTGAGGGAATGAGCTTCACCCTCGACCACCTGATACGGCTATATAGTCCCCGACTCTATCGAGGGGGTTTAATCAAGCTTCATCATCGATCCGCAAAGCCTTTTTTTTGCGAGCATCGATGAGGACAACGATCGAGGATGGATGAGCCAATTCGTCCATGTGAGGACTTCAGACATTATCCCCACCGATCGGATGCCGTTCCCAGAGGAATGGAATACGAACCGTAAGTACCGTCACCTTTTTAGGCACATTTTGTTTTTATATTATTTCCCTTTTGAACTGGTCCCTTTCCTCATAATACAGCCACCATTTGGTTTCCTGACCCGGTCCCGGGCATCTCGGAATGGATAAGACGCCTGAATTCCATTTTTCCGTATGATACGCGCTTATGGAGGGATTTGGCTAGAACTCGTTGGCAGGCCAAAAAACATGGTAAGCCTCTTGCATGTATTGTATGTTTCAACGCAGCCATTTTCCGCTAAAGCAAAACTGACGTGTTCTCTCCTTACAGGCCTCGGAGACAATTGGTCGATGAGGCCACCGCCGCCCGGCGAGGTGAGCACTTCCAGGCCCGAAAAGGGTAAAAGGAGGAGAGAGGGGACTTTAAGTGAGTCACCAAACCGAAAAGGGTCGGGGCCCGTAGGCCCAAAACTGAAAGTACGGTCTTAACTCTAGCGGCTGCGGCGAGCTTGCGTGCTGCGGATGACGATGGCGATGACGAGCTCCCTCCGCCGCAAGGGTTGGAACAAAGCACTAATGTTGAAGAAGTCACCGATCAAGGATCCCCCGAGCTAGAAATAATTGAAGGGAATCAGTTTCAACCTGAACAAGATATCGGTGGGGAGAAAGTCTCCGAGCCCTGGTTCGATTGTGACGCGGCCCATGCTGGTAGGTTTCCAGCTGCCGAATCCGGTGGGTTCAAACCCAGGGCGATTTGGGACCAGACTATCTCGCCAATCAGGTTTGTTGACGACCTTGGCGTTGGTCCTTTTATTTTCCCCTAGTGAAATAGGCGATGCTTTGAATGGGGATGTCGCCGATACAGGGGGTTCCTAGGGCGATTTTGACTCATTCGAGGACTTCTTTGTCGGTCTTAAGGAAGATAGTGACCTTGATGCCCCGGTCGCCCTCGAAGAGGTGAAGAAATTCCAAAAGCAGATAATCTCCACCCTTCCCCTCGATTCTCTCCCCTTATTTGCTGAACCTTTCCTTTCGTGTTTGTAGGTTCAAAATTTGTACTGTCACGCTTTCTCAAAGGTCCATGTCAAACTCACCAAGCGAGAGGAGGAGCTTGTGAAGGTTAAGTTGGAGCTTGAAGCGTCATAGATTTCCTCTTCTGGTAAGGACGAGGAGCTACGAGATCTTCGCTCGAGTTTGGAGGGGCGCGTTGTGAGCGGGTCGGCCTTGTTGAACAGGTAATAATTGTACGCGAGCTTCGCTTTCTTTCCTTTATGGGTCGGAGCTTCTTTGACATATCTTATTTCGTAGATGGAATGAGGGGATTCTCGGATGAGACAACTTCAAGAGGAGATTTCATCCAAAAATGCGGAGTTTCTTGCGCTCAAGGAGCAGAATGAAGTCATGACTTCGGAGAGAGTCCTTCTTCGGGAGAAGCTGAGCTCGACCCAAGGGCTTCTCCGGGATGTCCGAGACAAAATTGGTTTATTAAACGCGGCCAAGGTTGAGGCTGATGATCACGTTGCATTGTATAAAAGGGATGCGGTTGCTGCCAACGATCGGGCTAGGCAAATATCTGAGAGAGCGGAGCTCAAGTGAACTCGAGTTGTTACTCACGCCCGTGGGCAATCTAGGAGGAAATCCCTAGAGGACGCAAGTCTTGGGGAGGTTAATTTTGCCGGCGAGATTGAGAAAGCCAGAGTAGAGGAGGAAAAGGCGGTACTTTTTACATCTTCGGACGAGGACTCGGGTTGTGCCTCCGGCAGTGCCTCGTCGGACGGTGAAAGTGTAGATTAGGGGCGTGCCCCTTGTAGACATATTTTCTTCTTTTGTTCATTGGTCCCTGTAAGGAGTCTTGTGGGAGCGTGCCCCTTGTAAATATATTTTTGTGGATGCGGCGTGGGACCCCCTTTTTCCTATTTTTTTCGTGTGATAGCATTTCTTTCCTTTTCGGTGTTTTGGCTTGTTTGGAACTTATTTATAGGGTGTTAGAAATCTTTGAGATCTAGTAGCGGCCCGAGTCCGCTTAAAGGTCTTGGGCCGCTCCCTTTAGAGATTGTGCGGATTTGGGGTAGGAATGGTAATCTCCTCAGGAAGTTATTTGAGAGGAGACGAGACCGGATAGTTTTGAGGTTCCGTCGATCTTACCCTGTCATTCCTTTGCGGTATATAGCAATATCCGAAACTCTTCTCCGAGACCGGACTTTGCGTGGCCAGCCCCTCGAGACCCACTACAGCAGAGGCATCCCCGAGGTTTGCGTGCTGTTTTGGGGACGGCTCGATGACCGAGCTGGCGATATTTGATGTCGCCTGGTATGGCACCTCGATCTCAAAATAGGGTAATTCCCCAAGGCTAAACCGATACGAGAACCTCAAGCCTTCAGACGGTGTTGTCCACGTGACAGAGTCCGAGGAATGACTATATCGGTCCTCCAGGTCTGCCTTTCTTGGAAATGGCGACGCCAGTCCCAATAGTGTCTGGCAACGAATCAGATGGCAGTCGTTCCTTCATATAAATACATCATTCCCTTTCAATAACTCCGTTGTTTGAGTGATCATTGTTCTAGCGGGACCTTTTGCCTATCGACCTCTCATTTGTTCGAGTTTAGGAGCTTTGCCTCACTTTTCTTTCTAAAGTCGGAGGCTTTGCGGTTTCCAAGTCGAATCTCACCCTTCACCTGGAGGGAGGTCCCGTCACTTCTTCTTGTCATATCAGCGGCATTATGATGTCCGACGAACAGACACCAGAACTGAAGTTGTGAGGAGAGATTGCGGATAGGGTGAGAACGTGGTTCTACAGATACCTTCTCTTGAAGAGATCATTGTGACCCAGGTAGAGGGATTTGTGAATGTATGCATGTATCCCTTTACGCTGGGTCCCCCAGACATGGTTGTGCTCGATCTTTGTAGGAAATATCTGGTTACTTTGGCACAGGTCCATCCTTCTTCCTGGAGAATAGCATCGATGCTGAGGTTTTTTGCGGAAGAGGTCGGGCTCGTGTTCTCCCTTAGTCATCTCATCAGATTATACCGGCCCTCGCATTGCTGCAATTTGATCACTCTCCGACGTCAATCCACTCAGCCTCTCGTTTCCCTCGATGAGGAGGAGAGGGATTGCGGGTAGATGAATCGGTTTTTCCGGGTTCGGACCGTTGATATAATCCCGCAAGAGTTCATGCCCTTCCTCGAGGGGTGGAATTTCACACGTAAGTGGTACACTTAGCGTATTTATTTTTCACGCGGCTTTATGCAGTCGTTGTGATGATGTCTTTCATTACTTGTGGCAGCAATCTCGTGGATGCCGTACGAGATTCCCGACTTGTCAGACTGGGTTCGGGGATTGGCGGTTTACTCTGTTCGTGACGAGAATAAGTGGCACTACTTGATGGACGGAGGATGGGAGACCCCCACAGTGAGAGACGGAACGGACCAAAGGCAGTCCCTTACACTCGGGGCACCTCTTTTCGAAGCGAGTTCTTCCCAGTGCCACAGGGGCGGCGACTTCGCGCTTGACAGGTTCGAAGTCCCTGTCCTCGGAGAGGTGGTCCCTCCCTTGCCTCGATCTTTTTCCCCGTCAAAAATGCCGCGAGGGGGGACAATGTGAGTTTGTCAGTTTCTCTTCCCATAGGGGATGCACTGCAGAACGCTCGAGGCCAAAGATCGTGTGGCGGGAGCAGCTTTCCTGAAGGCAACGTTTTTCGTTGGAGCTAAGCGGCTAGGACCGAGGAGTTCCGGTCCGGAGACACATAGTCGGCTTTCGGGGAGGCCCAGCGGTTTTGCTCTTCGGTGTGATTTTCCGATTTTTCAATTCTATGCACCTACCCTTTGACTAGATATTGACCATTTTCACAGATTTTTGCCAGGTTTAGGTATGAACTGGAGAAAGCGTCAGACCGGACGGAATCCCTTCGACTTCTCAATGACAACCAGGCAAGGGAGCTGTCGTACCTCCGGTATGAAGCGGGTCGCAGCCCTGATTATGAAAATCGTCTTGAAGAACAGGTGATCTTTGCAGCAATAATTATCAGTACTTCCTTTCTTTCTTCCAAGGGTTTACGTCCTGTCACTGTACCTTCAGAGAAAGGCGCGGGACGTGGAATATCTTTGGGGTAGAGTTGTACAGGCAGAGCGAGAGTGTAGCGAGATTAAAGCTCAGAAAGGTGTTTGCCCTGTGTCCGAGAGGAATGCCCTGGCCAGAGTCCTTGCCCTCGAAGCACAACTCCATAGTGTTTGGGAAGTTTACTTAGCTCAGACGATCAAGATAGGAGAACTTGATACTGAGCTTTTGCGAATGAAGGCTGAAGTGGTTAATGCTCAGATCGAAACTCGAGGGCCCTGCACAAAGGATGATCAAAAGGTGGTCGCTTGTTTGAAAGATGTTGCCGATATTCAGGCCGAGCTGAGAGAGATTTCTGATCGCGAGCGCCAAAGAAGAATCTACATCCATCATAGATCCCGAAGGGAAACCCTCGAAGAAATCCATGATAGGGGCTTTGACCTCTCTGAGGAGATTGAGCAAGCCAGATTGGCCGAAGACGAGGCTAGGCTTCTTGAAAAGGGCCGATAGGGCCACAGTCCCCGAGGGGAGCAGGCTAAGTTTCTTTTCTTTTGTTGGTCGGGCCTCCCGTAGGAGTACCATTAAACATGTAA
This sequence comes from Nicotiana undulata, assembly GCA_005239495.1. NCBI lineage: Eukaryota > Viridiplantae > Streptophyta > Magnoliopsida > Solanales > Solanaceae > Nicotiana > Nicotiana undulata. Next base: position 140,449 of record ML260719.1, on the reverse strand, counting down.
TAATAATTCGTACAATGTTAGTTTGTATAGGAAATTTCATAGTTTTGACTACTCCAAGGCGGCCCATTGACTATGATTCATTTCGCTAACACGCCCTTTAATCAGTCCGGAGACTTTTTGTAAGTCCCTCTATGCTTTTCCCTAGGGAAGTATTTGGATAATCAATTTGGCTATGACCCTCGATCGGATACTCCGGCTAAAGTTTAATGACCCTATTGGGTTCTAGGTTGGCCTAGGGGCCTTTGGCGCTGGCTTAAAGGCACTTACACGACTTTCAGCCACCCTGGGCTTAGTCCCCGAGTTGGGTTACAACTTCGGAGGAATCGATTCCTTAGTTTTTAGGATTAGCCTGTAGGCCTTCCGCGCTGGCTTTAGGGCACTTACGCAACTTTCGTTTGGTTATATTCTTCATTGTTTGGAAATTTGTTTTAAGTTTCCTCGCATTCATCCGACTCTTCAATGGCCCAAAAAAACCTCGATTATGAATCGTTACGACGAATGAAGGAAAAAATTTTATGAGCCGACATGAAAATGTTCGAAACTCTGTTATACGAGCTGACATGAAACTATTTGAAGCTCTTGCATACACTAAAGGTAGCATAATATTAATCGGTTCTTTCGGAAATAATTTCGAAGGATTTGATTTTAAGGTGATAGTCAGGCGTCCCCGAATCGCGTTGTTTCCATATGATTGTTGGTCCAGAACCCATCGACCGTAGTCGTTTCATTTGGCCGCAGCCCTTAGTCCCGAGTATCTCATCCTCGGCATCTATATTCGAGGGTATGCCTTTTTAGGGGTCTTACAAGTTCGAATATATAGCCTTGGCTTTTGAAGTCGGCACCGTATTCTTACTTTTTAGGTACACCCACTCGGGGCCTTGGTCATGCCCGTAGGACTTACAATATTGATTACATCTGAGGTTATCCACTTGGGATCTTATGGACTTAAGTTTTGATAGTCCAAATCACAATAGTAATCGTTTATGGAATTCCACCAAATGTTTTAACAAAGGATATTCTTTTGGATGTTCGGTTCGGAAATACACACTCCTAATGCTGACAATATAGTTTTCTCACGTGGACACGACTCATTCGACCGTTTGGCCCGACAAACTGTTTCCTTACCAAGGTCCCTTTCTGACTATGGCGTTCTTTCGGCGGATGATCTTCCGGGACGCCGACTTCTAATATTTTGGGTTGGTTGGAGAGATACCTTGAATATTTTCCCCTATCCTTCCTTGGGAGGTATGTGTGTGTTGCCTCGTCAAACAACCTTGCCGGAAAAACCTTCTTGGGATAAAATCCAGGCGAAGGAAAAGAGTGCAACACATGCTTTAAGCTCTGAGGTCGTCGAGCGGTGTTCTGAATCCCTCTTTCTTCAAAGCCTGCATCCGAGTTAATAAAAAATGGGAAAAAATGAGGGAGTTATAATACCTTAGCGGTGATGGCATTTATCAAGTTCTGACGGCGTGTTATTGTTTTGCGCATACACTAGGGTCCGAGCCCGTCGACGACTTTGACTTGGTCGGGCAATCCGGGCTGTCTTGCTATCCTTAATCCAGATCATGTCGGCTGAATCACCTGCCTTTCCTTCCGAACCGGGGTGTTCCGGACCTCTTGTTCCCCTGCTGGGTGCGTGTCGTCGTTGGTGTAGGAACTGACATTGATGTGTTGAGCGTTGCGCGAGCCCACGTCTACCGGGTTTGGGTTCGAAACACCCTCAGGGTTTTGTAATGGTACGCTAGCGCCTGAAGCGGCTGCGCTGTTTTCTCCATGGTCTTCAGCGCCGTTACTTTCGCGTGCATTCACAGGGTTGAACATTCTGTCCTGGAATCAAACGCTCTTCGGACAAGAAAACGTGTGAGAGATAACTTGCATTTTTTCAATGAACTAGCACTAAAACAATCACTAATATTTTTAGCCCCAGGGTGGGTGCCAAACTGTTTACCGTGAAAATGGTAACTACAATTATATTTGATTATGTGTCTCTAAAAATACGTGATTTATCTTAATATCAGTTATTGAGTGATTACAGCTAGGTGTGTTTGTACGAAACAGTGAGAAAAACGATCAGAAGCTAAGGGAAAGCAAACCAGAGTGCCTCAAGTCGGAGGCTCGACGTCGACCTCGGGGGTTCCTGAGACCGAGGCTCGGGCCTGGGTCGTATGGTCGATGAAGGTATAACGCACTTACAAGCCTTGAGATACGCTATTTATGATCAATTATGGGCAATAAATGAAGAACAAGTAAAGCAAAGCAATAAATGCAAATAAACGAGCTAATAAAGAAGAATAGGAAGAGTATGATAGTAAAAGCAGAGAATGTTCTTGTATTCTATGATTTGTGTTCTTGTTGTCTCCTTACAAAATGACAAAGATCCTCTTTTTATAGTAGGGAGGGTTCAAAGATAGTACATCGGCATTTGTTGGCAAGATTCACATTTGATACTCCTATTTAATATTAGGGTACGACACTGTACTTTATCACATAACGGCATGCCTCAATCTCCGTGTTGACTCCTTGCGCCGACCCCCGACTTGTAACGCCTTGAGATCGGAGTGCTGGAACGCCTAAATCTGGACTTTGGACCACATCTCGAAAATCACGCAAATGCGTCGCCTTGTGTTGTGCCAGGCGTAAAAATCGTCCTCCCTGGTTTCGACCATACACAAGGTTCTTGAGAGCCGCCGATATTAATACATCCTCGAGACGGTTCTTGGTCTCGAGGATCTTCATCACTGCTTATACGATTTTCTAAAAAGAACTATTGTTACTAGCTCGAGACGGTACCCAATCTCGAGGGCCTCTGCCGCTGCAAGTGTATGCTCTAAAAGAAGCTATCAGAAAATCCGCATATCGATCTAGTCCGAGATTGTACCCGATCTCGAGGTCTTTATAATTCTATGAGTAGACCCTAAAAGTCGACATTGCAATTCAAAAGATCATTTGCGCACTGAAAAATAAAGGGCTTGAAATAAGAAAGTTTCTTGGCATTCCCAAAAATATATATTTACAAGAATTTCTTCGCAAACCGATGGTGAAGCTTAATTAAACCCCCTTTAAAGAGACGGGGGCTGTATAATCTTATTAAGTGGTCGAGGGTGAAGTTCATCCCTTCGATCCGATCAAATAAATAACGAAGCATATACATTATCCTTCAGAACGAAGGGTAAATTTGACCGAGCGTTACCAGGTACCGGAGGCAAAAATCGAGATTCACTGGGTCTATCTGTGGAGATGAAGAGTTTACAGAACCCAGGGTGAAGGGGTATGTGTATACGCTGAGAAAGCCTGCTTTGAAAGTTACTATAATTTTCCTCAGCATTGGGGATGTCTATTTGGACCTCCTCCCCCAGTGGCAGTCGACCTTTACCTTCTCCTTTTCAGATATTATGCTAATGTATCTAGACATGGGCTCGCATCGGCCTGGTATGTTAGGAGGTCTATTGATGGTAAGATCAGAAATTGTTTCGAAATCGCTAGGGATGCATTGTTTGATGCTCGGTGGTTTCTATGCTTTGCCCTTGGACGGGCATTGGGGGGGAAGAGGTGCCCTTTTTTTGAGGCACCGTCTTAGAGGTTTTGGCCATAGCTATACCGAAGCTTTTGAGGAAAGGGATGAAGAAGTAAGCTCAGAAAGAAGGAGAACGCAGAAGAAGTTGAAAGATGGATCTAAAAACTTGAAGATGGTTGTAAAAGTATGGATGGCGTGCAAGTGTGGTATTTATAGAGATCATGCATGCAACGCTTGAGAAGCGGGAAAATCGAATCGTTGGCGAATTGTGGGTCTCTCGGTGATCGTGCTGACAGTGACCCTTGCGCAGCTTTAGAAGAAGGCCATTTAATGCTCTGGCGAGCTGATGTCATGGCGGAGATACCGAAGAAGTAAGAATTCGAGATCGTTTCTTATCATTCCACTCTATGAAACGCGGGGACTATCTGTATACGGCTGAAATCAGAGAGACCGATTTTACGATTACTATGGCATTTCGTAGCTTGTCCGAATAAGGGGGGAGGTACAGCTCGAGGCCCAACCTCGAGTGTTCCCTATGATCAACTTCGAGAAAATGCAGATCAGTGACTGTTACGAGCAAGCAGTACATGGGCGAAGACGGCCAAGTCTACAACTAAGTACAAGTTCGTACTATGACATTAAATAGTTGTATCAGATGCATATCTTTGTAATAAATTCTTATCTACTATGTTGGGATTTCCCCTCCTATATAAAGGGGACCCTTATCGTTTTTTGCACACACAATATTTAATACAAGGAACAAGAACATTCTCTGGTATCTAACTAAAACATCCTCTATCGTCTCTTTATTGATTTAATACTTGCATTTATTGTCTTTCATTGATTGTCTTTCATTTATTATCCATCATTGATCATAAATAACCTCCTCCGGGGTCCATAAAGTTGTTATATCTTCATCGATCGCACATCACTGACTCCGAGCCTCAACCTTGAGGATCTATCTCGGCTAGCTCGGAACCCTCGACTTGAGGCCGTCTGGTTTGCCTATCCTCGATTCCATATCACTTTACCTTATTTTCGTTACTCATACTTAGCATCTATCGCTTACCAACTAGCATTAGAATTAATCGCATATTTTTAGAACCACATAATCAAATTTAATTGTTATTACCATTTTCAAGGTAAACAGTTTGGCGCCCACCGTGGTGCTAAAAATAATAGTGATTGTTTTAGTGTTGGTTCACCAAAAAATGCAAGTTATTCTTCACGCTTTTTCTTGTCCAAGAATCTTTGATTTCAAGTCAAAATGTCTAATTCAATAAATGCACACGAAAACAACGGTTCTGAGGACCATGGAGAGAACGTCGTAGTTGTTCCAGACGCTGGTGTACCACCACAGAACACTGAGGATGCACTAAACCCAAACCTAGTGGACGTGGGCTCACGCAACGCCCAACACATCGATATTAGTTCTCGCACTGACGGGGATATACGTTGGGAAAAAGAACAGGAGGTTCAGAACACTCCAGCTCGAGAATAAAGGCAGGCTAGCCTTCACGTTATTTTTGAAATGATGCAGGCACAACAGTTGGCGATTGCTCAGCTACAAAGCCATCAAAAAACTCCCAGCACAGTAGCACCAGGAATGGCCCCTCTAGTCGAACCAGCACCGGAGAAGTCGAGCAACGACAGATCCACAACCGACCCCGACATTATGAAAATGCTCGAAGACCTCACAAGGAGAATTGAATCAGGAGAAAATAAAATAGAAGCCAACGACAAAAAGGTGGAAACGTACAACACGAGGGTCGACCAGATCCCAGGCGCACCCCATGTTCTAAAAGGTGTAGATTCAAAGAAGTTCGTACAAAGTCCATTCCCATCAAGCGCGGCCCCGAAGCCCATCCCGAAGAAATTCAGAATGCTCGATCCCCCAAAATACAATGGGACCTCGGACCCCAATAAGCATATCACTGCCTACACTTGTGCCGTGAAGGGGAACGAGTTAAAGGAGGATGAGATTGAATCCATCCTATTGAAAACGTTTAGAGAAACACTGTCAAAGTGGGCCATGATGTGGTATCACAACCTAACCCCCAATTCGGTAGACTTGTTTGCCATGCTGGCAGACTCTTTCATAAATGCGCATGCTGGCGCCATCAAGGTCGCAACTAGGAAATCTGATGTCTTCAAAATCAAACAGAGAGAGAGAGAGTGAAATGCTGCGGGAATTCGTGTCTCGCTTCAAATGAAGCGAATAGAGTTACCACCGGTCTCCGACGACTGGGAAGTATAGGCCTTCACTATGAGCGGAGCTCGATAGCTTCGAAACAGCTGAAGCATAACTTGGTTGAATATCCCGTCGTCACCTGGGCGTACGTCCAAAAGTGATACCAGTCGAAGATTAGGGTCGAGGACAACCAACAAGGAGCCCCCTCGGGTTCGGTATATCCAAGCAGGATCTTGGCGAAGGAACCAAGGCCAAATAATGAAAGGTACCATCCATACACTAAAGACCGAAGAAATTCCTCGAGGCGCAACTTACCTCGGAACGACCGAAGGATAGATCGGGGAAGAACCCTCGGGTACTCATATACTGAGTCGATTTCAATAGACACGCAGGACCGCTGGAAGCACCTGGATTATCAGAGTACAACTTCAACGTTGACGTTTCAGATATCGTGGCGGCCATGGATAAAATCAAAGACACCAGATGGCCGAAACCCATAATATCGGATCCATCACAAAGTAACCATAACCTGGTGTGTGAATTTCACGGCTCGCACGGTCATAAGACAGAAGATTGCAGATAGCTCCGAGAGGAAGTAGCCCGAATACTTAGCAAGGGGCACCTCAGGGAGTTCCTCAGTGACCGGGCTAAAAACCAACTTTGAGAAAGAGAGGCGAATAGGAAGAACGTAGGAGAAGAGCTACGGCATGTAATTCACATGATCATGGGTGGGATCGACACCCCACAGGAACTGATCCTTAGAAGAACAACAATATATGTCACTAGGGAGAAGAGAACTCGGGGTTACATACCCAAGGACGCCCTCACATTCAGCGAGAGGACCTCGAGACCCTGTCTCAACCTCACAACGACGCACTGGTAATTTCTTTCCTTATGAATATGTCTCAAATTAAATATGTACTCGTGGATCCAGGTAGCTCGGCCAACATAATCAGATCGAGGATGGTGATGCAGCTCGGACTGCTCGACTAGAACGTGCCCGCCTCTCGAGTCCTCAACAGATTCAACATGGCGAGCGAGACAACAAAAGAGGAAATCATCCTCCCAGTCAGCATGTCCAGAATAACTCAAAACGCCAAGTTTCACGTCATCAACGGATACATGAGGTATAATGCCTTGCTCGGGAGGCCATGGATACACTGCATGAGAGCAGTACCATCGACCGTGCACCAAATGATCAAATTCCCAACAAATGAGGGAATAAAAACGGTATATGGGGAGATACATGCAGCAAGGGAGATATTCGTGGTATACGATGTTGTACCGACATCGACACCCTCTATATCGAAGGAACCAAAGGATAAGAAAACAGCTAAGTAGCAGTCACAAGCTGCTTCCTTGGTCTCACCCTGAGCTTTAAGTTAAAGATCGAACCGCGTCCCCAGAACAAGTAGAAGCAGGCGCTTTCGAGTCTGAAACGCCATCAATGCTAAGGTACGACTTCTCCCTTTTTTCATTCACATTTTATACTGACCTGTATGCAGGTGTCCGATAAAAGGAAATCGAAGCACCCTCCAGTTTCAATACCTTAGGTCTTAAATCACGCGTTGCACTTTTTTCCTTCGGTCGAATTTTATCCCAAAAAGGGTTTTGCCGGCAAGGTTTTTAACGAGGCAACATCTATGTGCTACCTAAGGAGATTCTAGACAAGTATTCAAGGCTTTTGTCCAATCAAACTCGAATATTGGGGGGCATCCCCCCGGGAGGTCACCTCCTTGGAAAATCCAAAATAAGCCGAAGAGGGTTTCGATAGGGAAATTATGTATCGGGCCAAACGGTCAAATGAACCGTGTCCGCATAGAATAGTCGAACCCTCGACGGTGAAAACATGTATACTTGTACTAAATAATCAAAGGAGTATCTTTAGCCACCAAGACACTTTGCAGTTCAAAGAAGTTGTTATTATCTTAAGGAAGGCCTAGGGACGAAAAACCCTCGATATCTCGGGGACTGTCGCTGACCGCCACCCCACCAAGCTATCAAAGCTCGAGGTCGAAAGATCCCAAGCGGGCGACCTTAGGCATAAGCAAATCTGTAAGTCCTACGGGCATGAGAAAATCTGCAAGTCCTACAGGCATAACCGAAATTGTAAGTCCTACGGGCATGATCAAAACTGTAAGACCTCAAGTAACTCATGCCCAAATCACATGACCTTGTAAAAGGCGCAATCCCGATTGCAAAGCCAAGGCTATATATTCGAATTTGTAAGACCCCTAAAAAGGCATACCCTCAAATATAGACGCCAAGGATATCTCATTCGGGACTAAAAGGCTCCGACCAAACACAACGACTACGGTCACAAGGCTCCGGCCAAACTAACGCGACTCGGGGATGCCCGACCGTCGCCAAAAAATCAAATCCGCCAAAATTATTTTGGAAAGAACCGGTTAAAACATGCTACCCTCGGCACAAGCAAAAGAGCTTCGATCATTTTAATGTCAGCTCCAAACAACGAAAAGGCTCGAGACAATTCATCCATAGGGAAAAACCTTACAAGGTGCTCATTTATCGTCACATAACTCGCAATCGAGGTTCTTTTCAGACCGTTGAAGAGTTGGACGGACACAAAAACTTCAAATAAGTCTTTAGCGAGGGAAAATATAGCCACACTAAAGGTCGTATCGACCCAATGCGTAAGATCCTTGGCGCCTGCTCAAAAACGCCTCAGGGATAATTCTAAAAGACCTAAGGGTCGATGAGCTCGAGCCGTAACCCGACTCGAGGACTGAGCCTGAAACGGTTAACTAAAATGCCAAAGGGAAAACGCACTAGAGCCTACGGGCCAACACCAAAAAGCCTATGGGCAAGCCCAAAAATGCCTAAGGGCAAGGGCATAACAGCCAACGGGCTAGACTAACAAGCCTCAGGGACAATTTATAAACCTAAGGGTTTTTTCCTTGAAGACCGACTCGTTTGGATAACCGCTGAAAATGCCAAATTGGGAAGACAAGAAATACAAATGCAAGCATATTGAAAAAATCGAAAGGTTTTTCATATATATGTATTAACATATTCACAATGCTCCCGCAGGGAGACTCATGCAAAGACGAAAAAAGGAAAACACTAGCCTACCCTCGGGACCAGTTCCTTCGAGAATTCTCAAATATCAATATCAGCACCAGGAGAAAGGAAACATTTGGCGTCGATCTCATCCGCCTTGGCCTGCTTTATCTCCTCTCAGAGATCGAAGCCCCTAGAATGTATCTCCTCGAGGGTTTCCCTCCGATATTTACACCGGGCATACTCTTTGCTTCTCCTTTCTCTATAAAAGGACCCTCTCAGCTCAGTCTGAGCATCGGCAGCCTCTTTCAAATAAATGGCCACTTTCTTGTCGGCCTTTGTTCGAGCCTCTTCAGCTTCGGCCCGGGCATCAACAACTTCAGCTTTCATCCGCAAACGTTCGGCCTCGAGCCTTTCAATCTTGCTTGCCTGCACCGAGTTGTCTTCACAAACATTTCGGAAGTGCACTTCGAGGGCAGAAGCTTTGGCCAAAGCATTAGTTTTGGCTACAACTGGGGCGTCCATCTGAGACCTAAGCCCATTGCACTCGCGCTCAGCTTGAACAACTCTGCCCAAAAGGTGTTCCAGGTCCTCTATCTTCCTTTGCAGCTGAAACACCGGAATACTAGTCTCCAAAGATAGGAGAAGAAGTATGCATACCATCAAAATGAAGGTTACCTGTCCCTTCAGACGGCCTTCGTAATCATGGCTTCGACTCACCTCGTGCCGAATGTGTATCGATTTCTTTGCTCGTTTATCACAAAGAAGCCTAAGGGATCTCTCCCCATCCAAAGCTTTCCGCAACTCAAATTTAAGCTTATAAAAGGCCTATGAAAAGCAAACTTCAGTTAGAAAATGAAAATATAAAGTTGAAAGATCGAAGGATCACCGAACCTCACCACAGAGAAAAACCGTTGAGCCTCCTCAAAGGTTGAGCGCGCATCTCCTTGTATGGCCTCTCCGGTCCCAGTCAAACCATCCCGAGAGGGGACATGATAGCTGGGGACTTTGCTCCCATCGGTTGGCCCTTGGCCTCGAGCTCCCCTCGAAGTACCTTCGACGGGAGGAGGAACTGGTGGCAGAAGACCTTCTCTCGTCGAAGTACCTTCGGCCAGGGAAGAAGATGGGGGCAAGGGAAGAATTTCTCTCCCAAGGCTGGAGTTCTCGGGTCTGACAACCCCGGCTTCATCGCCTTTACACCTCTGGGTAGGTCTGGTTTGCCTATCCTCGATTCCATATCACTTTACCTTATTTTCGCTACTCATACTTAGCATTTATTGCTTAACAACTAGCATTAGAATAAATCACATATTTTTAGAACCACATAATCAAATTTAATTGTAATTACCATTTTCAAGGTAAGCAGCATTTCCTAAGGTTAATGGGTTATCTTCAATCATGGTGGTGGTCGACAGGTTTTCAAAGTATAATGTTTTTATTGCTGCCCCAACTGAATGTCCCTCAAAGGTTGCTGCTGAGTTATTCTTCAAAAATGAGGTCAAGTATTTTGAAATGCCAAAGGATGTGGTTAGTGATAGGGATGCACGGTTTACAGGCCGGTTTTGGACTTATTTGTTCAATCTGATGGGTAGGAAACTTGAAGTTCTTGACAGAAAATCATCCCCAAATTGATGGCTAAACTGAATGAATCAATCATTTGCTTGAAGAATACTTGAGACATTTCGTGACTGCTAGTCAGCAAAGTTGGACAGATTTATTAGACTGTGCACAATTTTCTTACAATTTTCACAAGTCTTCAGCAACAGAGAAGAGTCCATTCGAGATTGTGTTGGGAAAGCAGCCTAAGCTACGAAAGACGATTGCGCAATAGAAACCTGGAGGGAAATGTCTAGCTGCCTATTGTTATGGTTAGGATCAACAAGTCATAATGGAAGAAGCGACAGATAGCTTGAACATGGCACAGAAACGAATGAAGAAATATGCTGATCGGAACAGGCGTTCATTAGAGTTCAAAGTGGGCGACAAAGTGTTGTTGAAGCTTACTCCTCAAATCTAGAAAAAGATTGATACTCAGGTAAGGCATAGAGCATTGGTTTCAAGATATGATGGCCCCTTTGAAGTTATTGAAAAGGTGGGTGAAGTTTCTTACCGTTGAAGCTACCAGAAAGAATGAGGATACACCTAACTTTCCATGTGAGTTTTTTGAGGCCTTATGTGGACGATCTTGAAGACCCGGATAGGCATAAAATCAAGAGAGCTCCTCTTGAAGTGCGCACTCAGATTGAGGACGGATAGAAAAGATTCTAGACCACCAGGTACTTGGGATGCACAAAAAGAATAGGCGGACAGAATTTTTGATTCAATGGAAAGACAAGCCCGAGGTAGATGCAACTTAGGAGAAAGGTAATTCTTTATGGAAATTTGAACATCAAATAGAGGACTACTTGAAATCAGCCTCGATGAGGGCGTCGAGTTCAACCAGTGGGAGTGGTTTGTTAGACCCTAAAATTGAGTCATGATGGATGTCGGGCAGAATCTATGTCAAGGGCTTGTACATTGCCCCTTGGCATGGGTTTGTGCGGGTGCTGGCAAGCAATGTTCGGAGCTGGATGTGTGTCTAAGGTAGTGCATGGACTTAGACAACTCAGCTAGGACATGTTCCTTGAGTGATGGCAAGGAAGCCTTGATTGTGGGAGACGGATATGGCAAATGAACGTGCATGGAACTTGGCTAAGGCATGCATGCGGATCAGTGGGACGACAAAGTTTGTGACAAGACATGGTCATGAGATTATGTGTGAGGCATGGTCCAAAGACAAGGCAAGGAAGGAAGGCTAAGTGTGGCAAAAGCTGGAAAACAAGTGTGCAAGCCATGTGACTAAAGTAGTGTGTTGTGCATGTGTTGTGGAAGTTAAACTCATGTGCAAAGCACATGAGCAGTTGGCCTAAATGCTGAAGATTGATTCAAATTCGTGGGAAGATTTGAATTCAAATTTAGGAAAAAGTAGTTAACTTGTTTTTAGGCCTGTCATGTGCAAGGCACATTGTATAATTTCCCCTTTGTAAATCTGCCATAGGCAGCCCCCTTTTATATGTGTATTTCGTTGGCATTAAGGCAAGTAGCATATGTGAGCCTTTCCAACTTTGGACTGACCAAAATCGCCCCCGTGACAACTGGTATCAGAGTGGAGCAGGTTTGTGGCAATGGCAAGACGATTAGTAGACAATTTCATGGTGTTGTTCGAAAACATGGCTGGTGGCACAAATGTTGAACTACGTCAAAGAGTGGAATAGTTGGAAGCACTCCTTGGGCAGGCTCTTGAAATAGGTGTTGATTCTTCTATTATTGCAAGGATGGCACGTTTAGAGGCAGATTATGCGGCGAGACACGAAACTAAGCTGGCAGAAATGGCCTTGGTACGCCAAGAAAAGGAAGAACTGCGCGAGGAGGTGTATCAACTTCGAAGGGCATTGCAATATACTGCCCTTAGAAGTGATGAACGCACCAAAGTGAGGATTCCGGAGCCGAAGGCTTATGGGGGTGCAAGAAGTGCAAAAGAACTAAAAACTTTCTTGTGGGATATGGAGCAGTATTTCCAGGCTGCTCGTGGATCGGATGATGAAAAGGTGAACATCACACCGATGTATTTGACTGATGATGCAAAAGTATGGTGGCGTACACGAGCTGTGGAAGTAGAAAATGCTGGGCTGCCAAGGATTGAAACTTCCGAAATGCTGAAGAAGGAATTAAAATCTTAATTCCTTCCAACCAACCCGTCATGGGTTGCAAGAGATGGACTGTGTCGCTTCAAACAAAGTGGCACGGTAAGGGTAATATCGTGTGAAATACTAAGTGGGAAACAAGAGAGAAACGTGAGGATTTCTAAGTGTTTTAAAAGGTACTAAGGCTAGGCTTGGGAAGGTCTTAGTGTTGGCCAAGAATGACTTGAGTTCTTTGTCAAAAGTGGGGTTGTGGTCGACTTGTGATCATAGTCAAGTGAGGGTTCCTTTGTATATTTTCAAAATTAATACAAGGGTTGGGATTTTCCCGTATTGGCTTGTATTTCTTATTAAATTGCTGCCTAAAATTCGTTAAGGGCAAACTTTCTTAAATTTGGCTGAGTGTGGGAAAGGCTGAGTCAAGCGCGCAACTTTACTGCCATGCGGGCGTGACTTTGGAGTTCACGCCAATAATAATCATGTGGATATGTTCTCATGGAACTTCTATAAGATTACGGATGATTCAAGCAATTCTATATATCATGAATACACTCTCATGCATTCATACATAATCAAGAACCTAAGCATGATCTCTAGGATGGACATAAGGCAAATAAATTATGAATTGAGATGAGCACATAATAAAAACAAGGCATAAAGTATCTGAATTATAGCCCGGACATGATATAAATTGGGTACGTCCATGTACGCTCTCCACCTTTCATATAAACTACCCCTAATACCTTAAACATATAGCAATCAAGTCCAATCCTAGCGTTTCCCTCTTAACAAGGTTATCCAAGAGACTTGCCTCTTCCAAGGCTAGCTTCAACCACAAATCACGTCAAAACCTCGTTCTAGCCCTCCAATCGTGCAAATCCAAGACAAACATCATTCAATTAAGTTAAACAATGCTATGTGAAGTGATCCGAATTCATAAAACTTCGATCTTTGATGAATTTTTAAAGAGTCAACAAAAATTAACCCCGGCGCGCGTGCCGAATTCCAATACCAATACCAAAATTCGATCTAAATTCAGGTTCAAAATCAATGGTCAAAACTCTAAAATATACTCTCTTAATGTAGGCAAAAAACCCAAATTTCCTTTCGAAATTCCTTGTTTTAGGCATAGAATTCCATGTAGGTTCTTGAAATATAATCATAAATATATAAAAATCACTTACGCTCTTGCCTTGTATGAAAATCCCCATGAAACGTCGCCCATCTAAAAGTCTTTGGCTCAATATATAAAAGAATGGGTTAAAAGTCCCGTAATGATATCTTAAAAAATCTGCCCCGAAGTACCATTCACGAATGCGACACAAGCCTCGCATTTGCGAAGCACAAACACTGCTGCCCTAAAAGACAGTCTACACAATCACATCTGAGCCCTGTGATGGCGAAAGCCAACAAGCCAACANCCCACCCCCCTCCAACCCGGGCCCCCCCCCCCGAACGCGAAAACCAACAAACCCCCCCCCCCCCCCTCCCAGCCTACTCCGACACTATGCGAACGTGATCTCAAGTAACGAATGTGATGACCAAGCTTACCACAACCATGCAAACACGATAGCCACCATGCGAATGCAAAGTACACAGCTCCAGGTCCCAAAGAACACACTGTGGACGCGACCCCTTAACAGCTCACCAAGATCCTTCTCCGTGTTCCGAGCCTAGATCTATGATTGTGAAGCACAATAATAGCAACTCAACTACTTCAAAACATAGAAATAGTCTGAAAACACCCTGAAACACATCAGAGCCCCTCAGGACCTCGTCTAATCATACCAACATTCCAAATATGATAATAAAACTAATTCTAAGGCTCAAAGCACCACAAATAACATCAAAACCACGGATCGAAGATTAATATCATTCTTTTAAGTTTTAAAAAATCCAACTTTGTCAAACTCGTCCAGATCATACTTAGACATTTCAAATAAAAACTATATTTTGCACAAGTTCAAATATATCAAATGAATCCTAACCAAAGTCTTGGAATACTTACTGTGCCCTAATAATATCAATGTCAACTCTCCATCAAACTAATGAACTCTCTAAGCCTTCAAATTGCCAAATTTCAAAAAATAGAGACAAAACCTTCTAAGAACGTCCAAATTTAAATCCGAACATACTCTTAAGTCCAAAATCACCAAGAGAACCCATTGAAATGATCAAATCCAAATTCCGAGGTTGTTTAATAAAAAGTCAAACCTTGATTAACTCTTTCAACTTAAAGCTTCCAATTTGATAATCACTCTTCTAAATTATTCTCGAACCTATCGAACATCCAAACCAACAACATAAGCAAGTCATAATACATCATATGAAGCTACTCAAAGTCTCAAACTGCTTAAATACGATGCTAAAGCTCAAACAACCGACCAGGTCGTTACTTTCTCTCCCACTTAAACATGTGTTTGTCCTCGAACATGCCAAGAGTGATTCCAAAGATGTCAAATAACTGCATAAGCTCATCATACACACACCCATGAGAGATACCATGTCACTTCAACCCATATAAGTCCATTAACACAATCTGACTGATGATTCTTCCTTCCACCTTAGCTTATAATCCTTAAAACTAAATTCCAACATTCGGAGCTCCCTCGTAGATACGATCTTGTATATACATATTGTATCAATATCAACATTTCTATCAAACCACGAGTATACTCCTAAGATATAACCACACGATGTACATACCCCCTCACTAATATGCTCATAACAATAACTTTCGATCATAATAGTTGGGGAATTACCAAACCAGTATCCGTAATACACCTCATATCAAATAGATACTTGTTTCAAACATCTGCAATGATGGTAACGATGAAAGAAAAATGCATAAATTCATAAAGACCCATCAAATCAGCAAGTCATGGAGTTCTCTTGCCTGACAAGAACCACTACAAAACATTAAGCTAGCTAATGACATTCTTCCTCCAACATACCTTATCCAAATCTGATTGCACTAGTTCTAGGCCTAATAACCTCGTCTCAATCAGTACAAACTGTTCAGCTGAAAGTCCAAACAAAATGCAGAATAAAAATCGTATGTGATGCAATCCCTGCACCAATTAAGCAGCAACTCAAATCTAACAAATACTGGAGAGAGGATCGAATGGCAGAGTTGTCTAATAAGTCTGATAGATACAATTACACAAGCACGATGCTACGAATCCATCCCACTAGGTGGAAATAAAAAACACGGAGTACGCACCAGGAATCGTATCCAAACATAACACCATTGCGCATTGTCACGACCCGGAATTCCCACAGTCAGGACAATAATGGCGCCTAACATTTCACTTTCTAGGCAAACCAACGTTAGAGAAATCCTTGAGCCAATTGTTAAACAACTCAAATAAGTAAAACCAATTAAACTGAAATGAAACTAAACGAAGTATGAAGTGTCATAATAACCAATAATATCTAAGTACAACCCGGAACTGGAGTCGCAAGTGCACGAGATTCTAGAAGCTCTACAAATAATTTTTGAAATAAGTACAACTGTCTCGAATGAAATGAACAGTGAAAGAGGAAAAGGGAAGGGGACTTCAAGGTCTTTGGACGCCAGTAGATCTGCCTCGAGTCTCGAAGTAAGCCAATACGAGCTGATAGACCTCATGTAAAGCTAGGACCAGTACCAAAATCTACACAAGAAGTGCAGAGTGTAGTATGAGAACAACCGACCCAACGTACTCCATAAATGTCGAGCCTAACCTCGACGAGGTAGTGACAAGGCTATGACAGTACACTCACGCAATTAAACATGTACAAACGAGAATATGTATATACAACATAACAACAAATAGAGATTTAACACGTACTAGTGGGAGGGGACATGCAAATGGGGTACAGGACACGGTAACTACAACAGGAAATGACAACATGAAAACATAATGAATAAAGACTGCACGGCATCACCCATCGTGCTTTTACTTTCAACCTCACCATGAAACAATAATAATGGCAAGGCATCACCCTTCGTGCTTTTACTCTCAATCTCTTCATAAAATAATAAATACAGCACGACATCGCCTTTCTTGATTTTAAACTCAATTTCATCATGAAACAATAAATACGCCACGACATCACCCTTCGTGCTTTAACTCTCTTCCTCACTATGTATTAAACAATAATGAAACAGTAATCGGCACAGCATCACCCTTGTACTTTAGCACTCTCCCTTACTAGGTAGCAATGAATATATATATATATATATATATATATATGTATAATTAGGGACATAGAATAAGAAAGAATAAACCTTACATCAACAACGGTAAACTTCAGCTACTAAAAATACTCAATTATCACAAATAGATCATAAATGCGGAAAGAGCGGTCAATTAAGTAATATACTAGTCTAAGAATGGATATCGTAATCAAAGAAGGATATAAATTACAAGTAACAAGTCCCGCCCGCATGCGTTAACCCAACAACAACGCATAAGTACTTGTCACCTCAAATATACATTGTACCCAAACATTTAAACACGTAGAAAATAGGCAAACAAGTCATAATCCCTCAAGTTAAGGTTAACCACGACACCCCACTCCGCAGTCAACTCAGAGCTCTATCGGGGCCTTTCCCCTAGAATCCGCCTCCAAACCACTCGTATCTAACCACAATCGACTCGATAACGTCAAATAATTCTAAGGAAATCATACTTAAAGAGAGGATTTTTACACCCTTCCTAAAAAGTCAGTCTCGGACCCGCTTGGTCAAAACTTGATGTTCGGACCAAAACCCATTTAACCATTCACCCCGAGCCCGATCCTGTAATTAATTTTGAAATCCGGCCTTAAATTGAGGTCTAAATCCCGAATTTGCAAAACAATCTCCAATTCATCCTAAATCCCTAGTTTTGTACAAGGGAATAACAAAGACTAGAGCTAGAAATTAATGGGTGATGTTAAATATGGAAGAAAATGAGTTAAAGTGTACAAACCTATGAATTGGTGTTGAGTTTTCCCTTCAAAATCGTCTCTCGGCCGAGCTCTAATGGAGAGTTTATGAATAATGGAAGAAATCCCGTTTTTGGACTGTTTTAAATCGCTGCGTCAGGCCTTCTTCGCGTTTGCGAAGGGCTTGACGCGATCACGAGAGGCAGCGACCCAAATGGCCTAAGCGTTCGCGAAGGGTTGCACACGTTCTCTATGGTCTATCCCCCCTGGACATCGCTTTCGCAAGCCTAGGCTTGGGTCTTGCAGAACAACCCCTATTCCCCCACCCAGACCCCTTACTCATCGCGTTCGCGTAGAGATGGACGCGTTCGCGAAGGATTATCCCACCACTACTTCGCATTCGCGTCCTTAGCCTCGCGTTCGCATAGAGGAAAGGTCCACCCCAGCCTAGTGTTCTCTTCGCGGTAGCGGGAGTAACTTCACAATCGCGAAGAAGAAACTATCAGGTGATAGCAGAAGTTTAAGAAACCGGAATTTTCTATGTTCAAACCAACCGTAGCCTATCCGAAACTCACACGCCCTCGGGGCTCCAAACCAAACATGCACACAAGTTTCAAAACATTATACTAACTCGCCCGCGCGATTAAAACACCAAAATAACACCTAAAACTATGAATCGGACTCTAAAATGAATAAAACTTTCAATAAAACTTAAGAACTTGAAATTTTTCAACCGAACATCTGAACCACATCAAATCACTTCTGTTTTGCACCAAATTTGGCAAACAAGTCATAAATATAGTAATGGACCTATCCATTGTTTCGAAACCAAAATTTGGACCCGGTGTCAACAAAGTCCAACATCGGTAAAATTTCTGAGTTCTTTAAACCCTTACACTTCAAATGTTTCAACAAATTACGATAACTCGAGCTAGGGACATCCGAATTCAATTTTGGGCATACGCTCGTGTCCCAAATCATTATGCGGACCCACCGGGACCGTCAAAATATGGATTTGGGTCCGTTTGCACAAAACGTTGACCAAAGTTAATTTAATTAGATTTTAAGGCACGAATTCACATTTTAATCGATTTTTCATATAAAAACTTTCTAGAAAAAGGCCCGGTTTGCGCATGTAAATCGAGGAAGGCTAAAAGAAGCTATTTGAGGTTTTGAAACACATAATAAGATTTAAAACTCTAGATGACCTATAGGCTCATTACATTCTCCACCTCTAAAACAACCGTTCATCCTCGAACAGACATAGAAAAGTACCTGGACCGGTGAAAAGGTGTGGATATCTACTTTGTATGTCCGACTCGGACTCCCAAGTGGTTACCTCGACCGGCTGACCTCTCCAATACACTCGAACTGAAGGATAACTCTTAGACCTCAACTGTTGGACCTATCAGGGTAGAATAGCCACTGGCTCCTCCTCATAAGTCAAATCCTTGTCTAACTAGTCTGAACTGAAATCTAACACATGGGAGTGATCACCATGATACTTTTGGTGCAAGGACACATGGAAAACCGGATGGACTGCTGATAAACTAGGTGGAAATGCCAGCTTGTAGGCCACCTTACCCACTCTCTGAAGAATCTCAAAATGCTCGATGTACCTAGGGCACAACATGCCATTCTTTCCAAACCTTATCACACCCTTCATGGGTGAAACCCGGAGCAACACCCTCTCTCCGACCATGAATGCAACATCCTTCATAATCTTGACCTTATCCAAGGCATCCTATACCAAATATGTACCCAACAACCGAGCCTCCCCCAGATCGAACCATCCAACTGGCGAACGACACCATCTTTTGCATAATGTCTCATAGGGTCCCATCTGAATGCTCAATTGGTAGCTATTATTGTAGGAAAACTCCACAAGCGGCAAGAACTGATGAGGTTCGAAGAGAAAGTCCTCCTCAAGAATCAACTCACAAAGCTCATCCACATTCGGCACACAAATATGTCCATGTATCCTCAAAACTCCATCATCTCCAACAGTAACCTGCTTGGCACCACCGTGCCGCACTGTGTCCCTAAGTACAAGCAAATAAGGTTCATTATGCTAACTCTCTCTTATGCGCTCATACAAGGAAGACCAAGTGACGATGCAAGTTATAACATGACTGGGCTATAAAGCATCTAAGCTCACGAACTAATTCACCAAAGCCTGAACATCTGCAGCAAGCGGTCTCTCACTAACTAGCATATACGCAAAGCTGCCCTTACTCACTGCCTTTCTAGTCAAGGCATCGGCCACCACATTGGCTTTCCTGGATGATACAAGATGGTGATATCATGGTCTTTTAAAAACTTCGACCACCTCCTCTTCTTAAATTGAGATACTTTTGTTTGAACAAATAATGTAGACTCCGATTATCCGTGAATACCTCGCACAACACACTGTAAATATAGTGCCTCCAAATCTTCAGCGTGTGAACAATGGATGCTAACTCTAAGCCATGAACAAGGTAATTCTTCTCATGAATCTTCAACTTCCGTGATTCATATGTGATCACCCTAACATCCTGCATCAATACTACACCGAGTAAAATATGAGATGCATCGCAATACACCGTGTAAGATCCTGAACATGTAAGCAACACCAGCACTGGCGTCGTAGTCAAAGGAGTCTTGAGATTTTGAAAGCTCAAATCACACTCGTTTGACCATCTACACGGGGCACCCTTCTGGGTCAATCTGGTCAATGGGGATGTTATATATGAAAACCCCTCCACGAACCAACGGTAATAACCTGCCAAACCTAGGAAACTCCGGATCTCCGTAGCTGAAGTGGGACATAGCATCGAAGCGGGATAGATGAAATGGAGGCTCGGTTATGGTATTTTATGTGATAAGAATGTACCGCCAAGACTTAAGGGTAAGTTTTATAGACTAGTGGTTCGACTGACTATGTTGTATATGGCTGAGTGTTGGCTAGTTAAGAGCTCCCATGTGCAGAAGATTAAAGTAACAAAAATGAGAATGTTGAGATGGATGTGTGGGTGTACCATGAGAGATAAGATTAGGAATGAAGCTACCCGGAATAATGTAGGAGTAGCCTCCGTGGAGGACAAGATGCGGGAGTCAAGGCTGAGATGGTTTAGACATGTTAAGAGGAGAAGCATTGAATCTCCTGTTAGGAGGTGTGAGAGGTTGTCCATGGCGAGTTTGAGAAGAGGTCGAGGTAGAAGTGTTGGGGAGAGGTGATGGGCAGGACATGGCTCTGCTTTAGCTCACTGAAGACATGACCCTTGATAGGAGGTGTGGAGGTCGAGGATTAGGGTAGAAGGTTAGTAGGTAATTGGGAGTTTCTTAGTTGCTCACCGATAGTCTTAGTAACACACATGTCCCTTCGTATTCTCATATCTTAATTGCATTATGTGATTTTGTTTGCCTCAGGTATTGTATTCTCTGTTGTTATTATTTAGTACTACTTATCCTTTATTTCCCTCTTTTTCTTCTCTCTTCCTTCCTTACTTTCCTCCTCATTCTTCTTCTTCTTTTTCTTATTCTTCTTCTTCCCGAGCCGAGGGCCTATTGGAACAACCTCTCTACCTTCATTAGGTAGGGATAAGGTCTGCATACAGACTACTCTCCCCAGACCACACCTGCTGAGAATATACTGGGTATGTTATTGTTGTTGTTGTTGTAAAGACCATCAATACTATAAAAAATAATTCATAAATAATTATACCTAAGTAGCGAAAGAGTCCCTCGGTAATATATTGACGGAAGCTATTGATATAGTCAATTGAATTTTGACCGGTTAAAGTCTCGTTATTTATCGAGAAATATTCATCGTAAAACTTTTTTAAATAATTAAAATATTTAAATGTACTGGGTACATTCTACCTTCCCCAGACCCCACATGGTGGGAATATACTGGATAGTTGTTGTTGTTGTTGTAAAATATTTAAATGTACCGAGAGACTCTAACAAAAATTCCCTCGAAATAGCAGCCTGAATTTGCCTGTCGGTACTCCTGCGTCAATAAAAAGCTGATTTTTTGTAGTGTATATGTCACTCGAAAAGAAAAAGGAAAAGAAAGATAAAGAACATTTTCTTTTGGAGAAAGTACATATTGATTCTTAGTTTATTTATATATAGTTAAGAACAACGGTTGATGCATAGTGAAGTTAAAACAGTTCAATAGGATTGAGCCCTTTATTTCTCTTCATCAATTTTGTTTCTTTATTTTGTTTCTAGCTTATATAAGATTGTTATTGTTGAAACTTGTGAAGCTTTCCCAATGGAGGAATGCATTAACTTTATCATACCTGGTCTACCTTTACAACTTTTCCGGTGAAATACAAATTGGGTATAAAAGAAAGACAATGTATGAACACAACATCTAAGTGTTAGTTACCATAGAAGGATGTGGTGCAGTGGATGAGACTGTTCCTTCCTTATTGTAATGACCCAAAAGATTATCCTAAGTAAATTAAGCTAAATCTGTGTTTCGAGGCTCCGAAAGCCTCCGTTAATCTCACATCGATATGCGTGCGCAGCCCGGGCGTGTAGCCGGGAAGCTCTTATGTGGAAATTTGATAAAAATAGATTTTTTGTGTTAATTAATTGATTAAAGTTGACTTCGGTCAACATTTTTGGTAAACGAACCCGGACCCGTGATTTGACGATCCCGGAGAGTCCGTAGGAAAATATGGGACTTGGGCGTATGCCCTGAATCGAATTCCGAGGTCCCAAGCCCGAGAAATGAATTTTTTAAAAATATTATTTTCTGAAAATAATAAAGGATTTTGAAAATGAATAATTATGTGAAAACCGTGTTACCGGGCCTGTATTATGGTTCCGAAGCCCGGAACAGGTTTATTATATGTTATGTGAGTTATCTGTGAAATTTGGTGTAAAACGGACTTGAAATGACAGGTTTCGGATAAAAAAATCGGAATAATTAAGCCTTATGAAGTCTTAAGAAATTTCTATGAGTTTTGAGGTTTAATTCCTTGTTTTTGATGATATTTTGATGATTTAAATACTTGAACAAGTTCCTATGATGGTTTAGGAGTCGTGT
The DNA here is from genome assembly GCA_005239495.1 of Nicotiana undulata. NCBI lineage: Eukaryota > Viridiplantae > Streptophyta > Magnoliopsida > Solanales > Solanaceae > Nicotiana > Nicotiana undulata. The sequence goes on along the minus strand of ML260719.1, from coordinate 118,088 downwards.
GTGTTTTTGGTTTTGAGACCCGAGGGCTCGGGTGAGTTCCTGGTAGCCAACGGGGTGTGAAAAAGGGAAAAATCTGGTGTTTTTATTCAGTTTTCTGGTGTCGGGCATTTTACCCTATGCGAACGCACTCAAGGGAGTGCGAACACGCAAGGTTATGGGAGCTGGGGGCCCTGGGTAGGAAATACACTATGCGAACGCACCATGGCAGGTGCGAACGCGGAGGGTAATTGGGTCAGGTCAGTGCGAACGCGGGCAGGGGGGTGCGTCCGCACTGGGTAAGGTAGATCCTGGGTGGGGGAGTGGTATTTGACCTGTGCGAACGCGGCTATTGGCCCGCGAACGCATAGGTCTGTTTGGTCAAACCTGTGCGAACGCGGTCAATAGGCCGCGAACGCATAGAGTAATTCCTCCAGTGATTTTATTAAACTCCAAATCAGACCCATTACGGGATTTCACCATTTTCTCACTTCCTCCTTCTTCCCCAAACCTCCATAGACGAAATTCAAGCCCTCCAACCTCCATAGCTCCATAGGTAAGTGTTCTTAACATCATTTTCTCTTACTTTCATCAACTAATCACTAGATTCTAGGCCTAAAAACATGAAATCAAAGTAGAAATTAGGAGTTTTGGGGTAGAGTTAGGTTTTTGGGAATTTTGGGTAATTCAACCCCAATTTGGGGTCGGATTTCAAAACAAATTATATATTCTAACTCGTGGGGGTATGAGTGATCGGGTTTTGGTCTGAGCCTCATGTTTGGACCAAGCGGGCCCGGGGTCGAATTTTGGAACTTTTGGAAGAATGATAGGAAATGTGTATTTAGGCTATGGGATTATGTTATTGAGTTATTATTGATATACTTAAGTTAATTATGCCTAGATATTGTTGTTCCGGAGTTGAATTCAAAAGGAAAGGCGGTATTAGAGGGTTGATTGCTATATTTTGGACCCGAGGTAAGTGTCTTGCCTAACTTTGGTGAGGGAATAGGTATTGTATGCTATGTGCTAAGTGTTTATCATGTTCAATGCATAGGTAAGGTGACGAGTACCTATGCATTGTGTGTCAAGCATGCCCGTGAGTCTAATTTTGATAAAAATCTTGTTATTACTTCCATGTTCGTTATATTATGAACTTGTCTCTACTTGGAAGCCGTTATTGTTGGAAATCTTGGTTGATGAACCTATGAAGTATTGGTTTGATTGAAAATCCAACTGTTAAGGATATATTTGAATTGATTGGTTATAGCTGAGACCCTTGCCGGGCAATCGTTGTGATATTGATTGATGTTTTCCCCTTGCCGGGTTATGTTGAAATGTATTTCCACTATGATGTACTCCTTGCCATTATATCTGTTATTGTTTGGTGAGTAAGAGTGTAAAGCACGAAGGGTGATGCCGTGCCATGATATCTAATTACATTGCATAGTGAGGAAGAGTGTAAAGTACGAAGGGTGATATCGTGCCATGATTCACATTGATTATAAGCACGAAGGTTAATGTCGTGCCATGATTTACATTGATTATAAGCACGAAGGTTAATGTCGTGCCATGATTTACATTGCTTATAAGCACGAAGGTTAATGTCGTGCCATGATTTATATTGCCTTACATTGTACATTGCATTGTGAGGAAGAGAGTAAAAGCACGAAGGGTGATGCCGTGCCATGATTTATACTATTTCACATTATACATCGCATTGTGAGGAAGAGAGTAAAAGCACGAAGGGTGATGCCGTGCCATTATTTACATTTCTGGTATTTATACTTGTTTCGTTAGCTATTATGTTAAATTTCCTCCTTTGTTTACTTCTATATGTCAATTTAACTGCTTCATTTCACTTGTTCCCCTTTACTACTCCCGTATCCCATACTTATCTGCCTATCTTTTGCCTTGTTTTTCCATGCTTTGAGTTGTAAAATAGGACAGGTTAACGTTGTTGCTAAGTCTAGCCTCGTCACTACTTCGGCCGAGGTTAGGCTCGGCACTTACTCAGTACATGGGGTCGGTTGTACTGATGCTACACTGCACTTCTTGATGTTGTGCAGATTCCGCATCCGGACCCAGTGGACCGCATTGAGGGAGTCACCTTCAGTCCACCCAAAGCTTCAAGGTATACCCGTAGGCGTTCGTGGGCCTTGGCGTCTCTCCTGCTTTTGGATTCCTTATTGTCTTATCTTTTTCCCCAGTTTCAAGACAATGATGTATTTCTTTTCAGACTATGTATTTAGCACTCTGTTTAGACAGTTCGTGAGTTGTGACACCCCGGTTTTGGGCTTATGCGACGTTATGTATTTTACTATTCCACTTTGCTTTTTTGAATTTCTATTACATTTCCGCTGTTAAAAATCTAAAGTGCTTCGTTATTTCTGTTAAGACAGTTAAAGTTATTTCCTTTACTACTGTTGAATTGGATTGCAAATTGTTAGATTAACTGTACACGTTGGCTTGTCTAGCGGGTTCAACGTTAGACGCAGTCACGGCCTGAATGATGGAATTTCGGGTCGTGACACTTAATCAGAGGTCTCGGGATCGAGCCCTGGGTATGGAAAAATTCTTGGTAGGGAGCGCTTCCCCCCGAATGGGGCGCTACGCGGCGCGAATCCACATATAGTCGGGCTCCAAGGCGGATACCGGACACCGAGTGAGAAACCAAAAAAAAAACTAAGAGTTAGTTGGCCCGTAAGGGTTGAGTGAGTGGCTTCTCACATCAGAGACCTAAGATTTGGGGTGGACGTTCGATCAATTCGGATTGGATATGAGAATTTCTATTTGGATTTTCGTTTTTCGGATTGAAGAAATGACAATCCAAATAAGTTCGGATTGGTTGTTTCTACTTTTTACAAAAATGAATATCCAAATTAAGTACTTATGTTAAATTGTCTGAAAAAAGTCCTCATTCTTGCCGCAATCATCCAACTTTGTTGCCATCGCAAATGCGATGATATATTCGTATTTGCGAACTTGGACCCTCCGCAAAAGCGACTCAGTGATCACAATTGCGACCAACCCATGCCAGGCCATCATCGCAAATGCGATATGGAGTTCGCAAATGCAAACTCTTCAGGCCACTGTGCTTTTCGCAAATGCGAGATAATCTGATCACCAGCAACAATCTAATCTCCCATGAACTCTCTGAAACGCGTCAGAAACTCACTCGAGCCCTCGGGTCTCTAAACCTAACATGCACACAAATCCAAAAATATCATACGAACTCGTTCGCGCGATCAAAAGACCAAAATAACACTTAAACTACGAATGAATGATATTTTCAAAGAAACTCAAGAACATGAAATTTTACAACCAGGCGTCCGAATCACGTCAAACCAACTTCGTTTTGCACTAAATTTTGCAGACAAGTCATAAATACTGAAATGAAGCTTTATCAAGTTCCGGAACCATAATACGAATTGGGTAGCAACAAAGTCAACTGACGGTCAAACTTGGGAATTCTTTGAACCTTTAAATTACTAGTTTTCAACACATTACGTTAAATCAAGCTAGAGACTTCCGAATTTGATTCTGGGCATATGCCCAAGTTCTAAATAACGATACGGACCCACGGGATCTTCAGAACACTGATCTGGGTCTGTTTACACAAAACGTTGACCGTCGTCAACTCAAATGAGTTTTAAGGCAAAATTTTACATTTTTGTCAATTTTTCACATAAAAATACATGGACTGCACATGCAAATTAAGAAAAGCTAAATGGAACTATTCGAGATCTCGATACACAAAAATGAAGGGAAAAACTATAAATGACCTATCGGGTAATCTTGTTTTCATATTGCAAAGGGTTAACATATGTAAAAGTTACAACATTCTATATGGGGAAAATTTCAAATAAAAAGAAGATTCATTTTAAATAGTGGCTTTTAACGACAAGGTCCAAAAGTAGAAATATAGATTTTATGATGTTGGAAGCTATAAAAGCATACGACTTTAAATTGCCAATAGTTTTAAAGAAGTCACTACAAATTAACGTGGGCTACCTACTATATTACTAGTTTGCTCTTTTGTAGGTGTTTAATTTTCCAAGGTTCCGGTCAAAACGTACAAGGAAAATTGGGAAGTCATTTTCATGCATCAAATGATTCGTAGATAATTCTACGATCCACTTAACAACCAAAGTGGGGTGGTTGAGACTCGTTCCTTATCAATATACACGGCTTTCCCTCTATATAATAACGCCATTCTAGAGAGGTGAAAACTTAGTAGAGTTTGGACATATAATTAGTCAACTATTCTTTTTTATTAACAATGACCTAGTTTTGGCATGGATTGGATCTCATTTTGACTAGTGGCATAAGATTAAAATAAATAAGTAGGACTATATAGTTTGGAGGGAAGGTTAACAGATAATTAAAGGAGTAACTACTAACGACTATTTCAATTCTAATCCTGGCTGATAATTATTTCAATTCTCGCACTATACATATTATACACTAGTATATAATGTATAGACACTTTTTATATACATTGTTGAACAACAGAGCTATTTTTTTATACACTTAAAATTTACAACACGCTCGGAGTAAACTAAGAATACATTGTCATACTCAGGAAATACTATATATAAAACTTTTAAATACTCTATAGCTGTAAATATACATCTTCTATACACATATAACAGGTTACACATATAACAGGTTATATACAATTTTTATACAAAAATACACTTGCACAATATGTATCCATCATGTTTCAATTTTGTATATAATTTGTATATACCATATATATAAATATTATATAGTATACATATACAAAATATACATATTGTGTAGTATATATAGTTAGTGTATACTTTATAAAAACCCGAAGTATATACAGATACACAGATTATACAAAAGATACACTAAATATGAATTTATTGTATTGGATGAGACACTAATTATACATCTCATATACAAAAACCTTTAGAAGAAGAAGGAGGAGAAGGTGAAGGAGGAGGAGGAGAAGGAGAAGAAGAAGAAAAAGAAGAAGAAGATAGCAGAAATAACTACCTGCACAAATACACTTCATCCGTCCCTTCTTCACAGCAAATGCACAAAAAATCATCCCAAAAAAGTCATGGAGTTCACTCCAAAATGGACAGAAAAAACACCATTAAACAACCAACAACATCCACATTGTATAAATAATGTATAGAAATTATATAATCAAACATATACACCTATTATATATAATATATACATTATACATACATTTGTGAGGTTGCTGCAAAGAAGTCAGAGCCATGAATATACACTAACGATACATTAGGGATGCACTTAAATATAGAGGATACCCTTTATATACAAAGTTTATGCAATGTAATAGTAGTATATAGGAGTGGCAAACGGGCGGGGCGGGTCGGATATGGTTCGGGTCGAAATGGGTAATGGAAAAAATGAATAAATTATCCGACCCGACCCATATTTAACACAGGTAATAAACGGGTTAACCCGCGGATAAAATGAGTAACCATATTATCCATTCATGACTTCACATTAGCCTCAAGCTCTAATATGAATTTGCTGCCCCATGCAACAGAAGAACATTACTGAAATGATTTTTCAATAATTGTAGGTGTGTTTGGTATAAAGGAAAATGTTTTCAATGGAAAAATATTTTCTTGGAAAAAAGTAGTAATCTTATTCATTTTCTGGTGTTTGATACGCAAATTAAGGAAAATATTTTTCTCAAGCGTATTCATAAATAATTTTGATATAATAAACATGAAGCCATAAACTTTCGAACCAACAACCTTCCGAACTCACAAATTTCATAAACTTCTGAACCGCAAAATTTTGAAACCGCGAAATTTCGAACCCGTAAACTTCGAAACACATAAACCTACGAACTCATATATTTGGAACTTGTACAATTTTAAACCTGTAAACCGAAAGATGAAAAAAGTAAAACAGAAAATATATTAAAAAAAATATTTTTTCTGGGGGGGGGAGGGTGGGTGGGGGTGGAGTGGGTGGTGACGAAAAAAAACCTTTTTAGAGAGAAGGCATGGGGTGGAGTTAGGTGTGTGGGTGTGGGTGTAGGGGAGGGGGTTGATGAAGGTAAGGAATATGGCGGGGAAGGTTGAGAAAGAGTTTTAAAAAATATTTTCCAAAAAGTTTAAGCCAACCAAAAACATACCTTGTATTATCCATATTTTACCCATTGGTTAACAATTTGGTTACTCATTTTTCTAATGGATAATATGGGTAATCACACATATTCGATCCAGTTTAAAAAAATCAGTTATCTAACCAATTTTTAATGGGTGGGGTTGAGTGGTTAACAATTACTTTTTAACCATCGTGCCAGCTCTAGTAGTATATATACAATTTTTATAACAGTTTATATATAATTTTTATAAGATACATTGAATAATATAGGATACACTTTATATACAAAATTTAATAATGTATATATAACTTTATAAATTGTAAAACAGTATATATACAATTTTTATAGTAACATTATTATAAAAAATGTAATTATACACATATAATGGTGCATATATATGAAATTACATTGTATCTTCCAAACCTCATTAAAATTTTAACTCACTACCAATACCCACTTCAAAAGATCTATACTTATAAAATATCATTAGGACCCGAAAAAGACGATGATGAAGAAGAAGCAATCACATGAACAAAAACAAGAAGAAGAAGCAAAATTAATTTTATTTCTCCATTTTGCCACAAATTGAACCTAAAGGCTATTTCGGGTCAATGATGAAAACATGGGCTAATAAAATTATTGAAGGGCCATAGAGCATTATTTTCTCGTAAAAATAGCACGGACTAGCAAGTTTTTGGATTGGTCATTCAAAAATAGTCAGCGTTTGTAAAGTTATTAAAAAATAACCATTATTTTGTTGTAACACAGAAAGTTCCAGCATTATATACTAGAGATCGGTGCATCTGTGTATGAATTTCCAGCATATCATGCTGGAACTCCAACACGCGAAAAGTTACAGCATAATATACTGGAGATTGGAGCACTTGTGTATCATGTTGGATCGGTATATTATACTAGCACTCCAGTATATTATGCTGGAAATCCAGTATACTTATGTTGGAACTCCAGTCTATTATACTGGAGTTCCAGTATATTGTACTGGAGTATTTTCTGGATTTTGAACACTGTTTTCGTTCAGATTTATCTTTACATAAGAAGTGGCTAAATTTCGATTACTCTTGAAACTGTGGCTACTTTTGAATGACCACTTATAAATCTGGTTATTTTTTAATTTCTCCCCATTTCCTCTATATTGTAAGTACACATAGTTTTGGGCCTCTTTGCGACAACTCGATAAAATTTCAGCCCACATAAATAAAAATAAGGGAAACTTACACAAATGTCCCAAATAAATCTCAACTTACCAACCTCTAGCCATTAATTATAGATTTACCAAAACTAGCCAACAAAAATTGAAAAACTAAATAATAAGGTTCTTTCTCTCAAAGAATCCCATGCAAAAATCACCTTTCATATTTTTAAGCGTGATTAGCAACACTAGATACAAGACGGAAAGGAAATTTCATGGATGGGGTAGCAAATAAGGTGATGAAATACAAAAATATATACAATATTCCATAAATCTAAACAAAAATGGAACTTTTTCAATGAGTATAGTTTAAATTCAATGAAAATATATAGATAAGTCAATAACAAAATTTGAGGAAGATTGGAGGTGATTTGGACTGATTTTGTATCAAAATTCGTAATTAAATCGAGTTCAAAAAAGTCTTTTGTGACACATGTATCAAACATGTATCACGCATGTATCTCACGCACAGGTATACATGGATATACATGTGATACATAATTGATACAAATATGATATATATGTGATACACAAATGATACACGTATCATTTTTTTCATATTCAGTTTTTACTTCGAATTTTCGATTCAAACCACCTCAAAACTTCACCAAATCATCCCAAAACTGAGATTCAAGCTCCTTAAGTTGTGCCCAATCTATTCTAATAACACACACTCAAAACAAAGCAAAAATTTGATTTTTTTTTACTACAAATAGCTAATTGGCTAATTTAACTAATATTAATAATATTTTATGAATTGATCAATTTTTATAATGAACTACTTATAAATGAACATAGCTGGTAATCTCTCTAAAAGTAATTGTGGTAAAATTTCACGGTAAGTGGTCATAGTGTGTACTCAATATGCTTGGGTAAATGTAAATGATTGTCGTGGCACTTAAACATTTAATCCATTCCAGTAAAAAGTACATACGATTTTTTCACTTGATAATATTAAGTTTACTATATCAGTTCAATTATGTAAAATTACTGTTTGTCTATTTTATAAAAAGTCAGCTTTTGGAGTCAAACGCTATTATTTTTTTAAGTAATATCTTCCAATAATCGGTCTAGCTCATGCCCTACTCCTTGATTATTAGATTAAAATGAGAAACTTTTAGAAACCACTAAATTAACTTTTTATAACTATTATATACATAATTACTTTTTATAGTTATTATTTAATTATTTACGCGATTATATTCGCTGTATTCGTGTTATTATATTCATGAATACAATAGTGGAATCCGCCTAAAAAATAGGGGAGTCCAGTTGTTTAGTAACGGAAACATGATCTCACTCCTAATTTAACTCAACAAAATCAATTCTACATAAATAAATTTCGCTGCTATTGTGATGTATTCCATGTATTCGCGCGGCTGTATTTTGTAAATACAGCGAGGTAAAAAAAATAGGGATTACAGATATTTAATTATGTATTTTATGTATTCGCACGAATGTATTTATAAATACAGTGAGGTAATCAGTGAGGTAATCCGTCGAAAAAAATAGTGATTACGGGTGTTTGATAATGGGATGCGCAATATTGAATTGTATTCCATTTCATTATATTGAATTCAATTGTATTAAAACAACAACAACAAAAGAAACAAGAAATGGGTTGTATACAGTCCTATTCAATTCGACTATATACATTGTATTGAATTCACAAATATTCACTATTATACATTGTATTCAATTCACTATATTCAATTCGACTGCATTCAAACAACAAAAAATCACAAATCACAGTGATATTCGGCTGTATTAAAAAAATACAGACTTTTGGAATACATAAATACAAGTGAAAAGAATATATTTATACAAAAATACAATATATTTGAGTGTATTGGTACAAAATACAATCATTTGCATCATTGAATGTGACTGATCTGCATTTTTCGGCCAGGCAAAATACTGTATGCATTGTATTAAAACTAAAAATGGAGCAAACAAAGACCCGACCCTCAAATCTTTTCCGGCATACCCATGGCCAGACATGTTTGCCTAAGAGCATGAGCCAATAGTGGTTGATGACACCGGCGATTCTGACTCATAGTTATGTAGAAATTGATGATTCATCGTTTTAAGAACTTTTGTCCTATTATTCATCCAACGTTGGTTTAAACATTGTAGATTGACTGAACATGTAGAAGTATTTTCAATTGGAATAACCATAGAGGATACAACCAAAGAATTCGAAGCAGGTATTTTGCTCGAAGAGAGAGAAGGAAGAGAGAGAAGAAAATTTTGCTGAGATTTTGAGAAAGAATCGTGTGTTAACTGAATGAAAGAGAGAAAGAGAAAAAAAACATAAATAGCATATTTCATGCCGTAATTGTAGTGTATATCATAAATACCGCTATAAAATATAAAAGATAGCAATAGAAAATAATATTTTAAAATAGTTTTGGTTTATAATAAATAGCGTGTATACCTTTGCTACAAGAGGTAAAATTTCCTTAACAAATTGATGAGGCCCTAAGCATTTCCTAGTTTAAGCCTGTTTTAGTAAGCCAGTTTTTCTGGGCCCAATTGAAGTAAGATCTTTGAGTAAAAATTGCACGGGGCGTCCTATTTGGTCGCCCCCCATTTAACCTATACCTATTTTTTTAAAATCTTTTAACTTGCACCCACTTTTTAAACAATTTCAACACCTTTCTCTTTCTCCTCTGAAATTAAAATCTTTCTGTAAAATATATTTCCATTTCTAGCATGCATCTGAACGAATATTATTTTTGCAAATCTAAACATACACACACACAAAAGAAAAGAAAGGGGATTATTTTCCCCACTATTATGTAGTACTCCACCTGTTAACAAACTTTACTTTGAGAAAACTCGACTCTCTTAAGAAAGTGTGTTACTTTTGTTTCTGTGTATCTAATCTAAGTAAAACAAAAACATTCCAAATGCACACCGCCACTCTCTCAGAGTCAAAAAAGATGCAGCAGATTAAGAAATGTTGGACCTGAAATTCCCCAGTTACAAAGACAAAAACTTCAGCTCTAGAGCTGAAGTTCTCCAGTTACAAAACAAAAACTTCAGCTCTAGAGCTGAAGTTCCCCAGTTACAAAACAAAAACTTCAGCTCTCCCCAGTTACAAAGACAAAAACTTCAGCTCTAGAGCTGAAGTTTGCCAGTTACAAAACAAAAACTTCAGCTCTAGAGCTGAACTTTAGGCCCGACTACTAGAATGCTGAAGTTTTGCGTGATTGCCTTTGTTACTTCAGCCACGTATGCTGAAGTTACGCGAAAAAGCGGGTACGCTTGCAATTTTTTTTGCAAAATGGACACAAGTTAAAACGTGACACAAAAAGCGGGTACATATACAAATGGCCCAATCTTTGAGGGCTCCGTCTCAAAAAAAATTTATAACGAAATCCCTACTCTAGGACTCCATTAGAGGATAATGGTGGAGAACATAATGGATATGTGATTCAATTTGTTGCAATACAAAAAGCCCTTGAGAAGGCCATTCAATACAAATCTTGTTAGACCGCAAAGAATATAATTGATATAGTTATACGTGTGCTCGTGGCATGCGTACACAAAATATTTCATAAGCGGTGTCATAATTTTAAATAGTAAAAATATTAATAATTTCACTGTAAAATATAATTTGAATTATTTTTATAAAACATAATTCAAGTATATTACTAAATAATTTTTTACATATAGAACAGCAAGTAATCACACAAAAACTCACCATTCATCCGATTTTACAAATTGTTCTTAATCAATTTCAATACTGAGAAAGAAGATGAAAGGAAAAAAATAGTTGAACAACTTATAATACAAGTCAAATAATTTATTTGTTGCTTAAAATGTACAATTGTGACTCTTGATCCATTGGTTTAGTGTAATATTAATGCTTAAGAGGTCAATGTTTCAAACCTCGACATATTTTTTTTAATTTTTAGATGAGGCACAAAGAATTTAAAACAAAAATGAAGCCATAGATATCAAACTTGTGACATTTTTGAGAAATTTGAAGCGCCTCACCAATTGAGCACACAACCGCTCTTATCAAGTGGTATTACTTTATTATTTATCCTCATTTTTCATGTTGGATTTTAATTATAAATACTTATTTAGTAAAATCAAGCAGTGTCACGTGACACCACTTCGGCTAAGGTATATCCTATTCTCGTGGGGCATGGATATGGCGTGTGAGATATATTGGCAATAAGCATCTAGTATGAAAAAAGTAGATTATGTATGTATTCCTACATCATTTGATGTTGTTGCTGATAATTTAAATAATTTTTTCATTTATTTAGCATAAGGTGTACTGTGGAGATATGTTTCTAATATAGCTTGTATTTGTATGGGATGACTTAAGACAAAATTATCCATCACTAATTATACAGTACCAACTGCTCCTTTCATTCAAATTTCTGGGGCGCACTTGACGCACTTTCCATTTTAGTCTGAGCCCCCCCCCAAAAAAAGAGAATTGATTACTGTGATGACCCGATAGGTTATTTTTTATTTTAGAACTCAATTGTGTGTTCCGAAGCATTAAATACCTTATTTTAGCTATCATCGATTAGCGTGCGCAGTCCGAGCATTTTTTCGGAAAGTTTTTATGTTAAAAATTGAGAAAAATATGAAATTTTGCCTTAAACTCATTTGAGTTGACACCGGTCAACGTTTTGAGCAAACGGACCCGGATTCGTATTATGGCGGTTCCGGTGGGTCCGTATCGTGATTTGGGACTTAAGCGTATGCCCTGAATCGAAGTCGAAAGTCCCTAACCCGAGTTATCGCACTTTGTAGAAATTTGAAAGTTAAAGGCTTAATGATTTTAAAATATTTGACCCATGTTTAACTTTTTGGATACCGGGTCTATATTTTGGTTCCGGAATCCGGTATAGGTCCAATATTATATTTATGACTTGTCTGTCAAATTTGGTGAGGAACGGAGTTGGTTTGACGTGGTTCGGACATCCAGTTTTGAGAATAGAAATTTCAAAGTTTTCTTGAAAATTTCATTTGATTTGGTGTTCAATTCATAGATCTAGGTTTTATTTTGGTGATTTGATCATACGAGCAAGTTCGTATGATATTTTTAGACTTGTGTGCATAGTTGGTTTAGAGCCCCGACGGCTCGGGTGAGTTTTGGATAGGCTACGGTGTGAAATTGAACTTAGAAATGTTGCTGGTGTTTTCAATTCTTGTGCAAGACTCTGATCTCGCATTTGCGAGGTCAGGCATCGCATTTGCGACCTCTGATGGGTTCGCATTTGCAAGCTACTCATTGCATTTGCGAAGAGTATATGGGCCACATGATGTTCGCATATGCGAAATATGCTTCGCATTTACGAAGTGGGACAGGTGGGGGCAGTGATCGCAAATGCGATCAAGTGGTCGCATTTGCGGAGGGTCAGTGTTCGCATTTGCGAACATTTCATCACAAATCCGATGAATGCACAGATGTGAGGGTCTTCGCAATTGCAATGGATTCTTTGCATTTGTGGGGTTTGCAATTGGGAACCCCAAGTCGCAAATGCGACATCTGCAACTGATCAAATGGGACTTCGATGGGAGTTTTGCTTATTCTTCAAAATTTTCAAAACAAGAAACCCTAGAGGCGATTTTTCAAAGAACCTTTCTTCCCAAAATCATTGGTAAGTGATTCTAAACAAGTTCCTTTCAATCTTTCACTGCATTTCCTAAGATTTCAACCTAAAATCTTGTGTTTTCAGGTGGAAATGGTTTTTTTTTTGGTAGAATTAGGGATTTTGTAAATTGGGGATTTAGACCACAAATTGAGGTTAGATTCCAAAAAAATTACTTAACTGGTCTAGAGGTTGAATGATTAATCGGGTTTTGGTCCGAACTTTGGAATTGAACCAAGCGGGCCCGGGGGTTGACTTTTGTTTATTTTTTCAATAAAGGCCTAAATTGTAATCTTTGCAATCGTGGCTAGTCCCTAAGGCTTAATTTGAATGGTTTGGTTGGTTTGCTAGATTCTATTGGTTCGGAGGCAAAGTTCCGATTGAGCTTTGAGTAGACCTTTTGGAGCGAGGTAAGTGTCGTGGTTAACCTTGACTTGAGGGAATCGGGAACCCTCGGACTATGTACTATGTGAACTTTATGGGAGCGGCTTACAAGCGAGGTAACGAGTGCTTATGCGCCGGCGAATTATCTGTTTTCCTATTTTTCCACTTCTTTTTTTTAATTATCTCTTTTCCTCTCTTAATTGTTATATGCTCTAAATGTGTTTCCATGCCTAAATGCTACCTGTTAATCAATATGTTCTCATGTTTATGATATTAGATTTTTTTTTTCATAGTTTCATGATCTCCTGTTATTTGCTTAAGTTGGTTTATTTGCACCTTCTAGTGGTAAAATTCTTGATTTGTCTCGTTGTGTAGTATTACTTATGTAGATTCTCATGTTGTACAAGGTTCCCTATTGATGCAGTTTGGTATTTATGGATTGTAAAGGCTTTTCGTCATTTGAATTGTAAATTTTACCATACACATTAAGTACTTTGTATTGATATGGTGGGATCAGATTGCATGTCGCAACAGGTTAAATAAGGGTGGATAGATGTGGTGGGATAAGGGTGAATCTATACTGTATGGTGGGATCGGGTTGCATGCCGCAACAGGTGTAATAAGGATGGATTGTTTGGTGGAATAAGGATGAACTATGATACCGATATTGTGATATGGTGGGATCGGGTTGCGCACCGTAACACACACACACATATATATACACACACACACACATATATATATGTATATACATTCATTGTTATTAATGTTATTATGAGAAATAAGGGAGGATTATGAGATGTACGGTGGGATCGAGTTGCGTGTTGCAACAACCTATGTGTCTATATTTCCCTAAGTTGTGTTAGTTTTATGATACTTTCTTTTGAACTTAAGGATTGGTAATTTTGAACGCCGTTGGATCATGTCTTCAAGTTGTAGCTATTACTTTCAATTGACTGCTTTATCTCGTATTATATTTCCTTTTTTGTCTTTATCATATATTGTGTACAGGTTGTAGTGTGAGTGACCCGCCTTAGCGTCGTCACTACTTCATTGAGGTTAGGCTCTGCACTTACAAAGTACATGGGGTCGGTTGTACTCATACTATACTATGCACTTCTTGTGCAGATTTTGACATTCATCCTAGCTGATCGAGAGGAGTAGCAGCTCGTACTGGTTCATTGGAGACTCAAGGTAGATCTATTGGCGTCCGCAGACCTTGAAGTCCCCTCCTATCTTCCCATATTCTTACTATTTCTTTTGTTCAAACAATTATATTTCTTTCAGACTTTGGTTGTAGAAAATCCTAGAAGTTCATGAATTATGACTCCAGTTCTGGATTATAGTAACTACTATGGGCATTTATATTATTCCGCGCTCGTTTTATTTCATTTTGACTTAATTGACTTCACTTATTGAAATTGAATAATAATTGGTTTAACGGTTCTTTAACGTTGGCTTGCCTAGCAAGTGAAATGTTAGGTGCCATCACGGTCCCGAAGGTGAGAATTTTGGGTCGTGACAAGTTGATATTAGAGCACTAGGTTGCCTAGGTCTCAAAATTCACGAGCAAGCTTAGTAGAGTCTGGAGGATCGGTACGGAGACGTCTGTGCTTATATCCAGAGGTTATGAAGTTTAGGAACTATTTCACTTCTATTATTCTCTGTCGTGCAATTTTATTCTATCATTGCTGATTGAACTCTTCTATTCTTGTCCTTCCGCAGATGGCGAGAACACGTGCTACGTCTTCAGCTGGACAGCAGCCGGAGCCCCCAGTGGCAGCTCCTACGAAGGGCAGAGGACGAGGTAGGGGAAGAGCTCAGCCTAGAGCTCGAGCACCAGCACCCGCACCAGCACCAACAGTGGAGCTCCAAGTGGAGTTTGATGAGGAGGTTCCAGCCTAGACTACGCATGTTGGACCAACTCAGGTCCTGGAGGGGTTCATCGCCACCCCAGTGCTTCAGGATGCTTTGGTCCGTTTGGTGGGCCTTATGGAGAGTGTGGACTAGGCCGGTACATTTCATATGCCTCCAGCTGTCTCTCAGGCTGGGGGAGGAGCACAGACTCTCGCTACTCACACCCCGGAGCAGATGACTCCCCAGTATCAAACACTAGTAGCCACGCCAGTTGGTATTGTTCAGCCAGTTGTTGCGACACGGCCGGTGATGGACCCGCCATGTCTTTTGAGGCTTTAGGGAGATTGGACAGGTTTACTAAGCTCTTTCCAGTCCACATCAGTGGTGCATCTTCAGAGGACCCCAAGCGTATCTTGACAGCTGTCATGAGGTGCTACGGAACATGGGTATAATGGAGACTAATGGGGTAGATTTTGCTGCATTTCAGATGACAGGTTCCGCCAAGAAATGGTGGAGGGTTTATTTGTTGACCAGACCGGTTGGGTCTCCTGCTCTTACTTGGGACCAGTTCTCTAAGCTCTTCCTAAAGTTGTTCCTCCCCATCACATTGAGAGAGAAGTATCATCGTCAGTTCGAGCGTCTCTAGCAGGGCAGAATGATTGTTACTCAATATGAGACTCGTTTTGTGGATTTGGCCTATGATTCTATTCTTTTGCTTCCTACCGAGAGAGAGAGAGAGAGAGAGGGTGAGTAGGTTTATTAAGCGACTTGCTCAGCCTATCAAGTTGCAAATGTCTAAGGAGACTGGGAGTGAGATTTCCTTTCAGGCGGCTGACAATGTCGCCAGGCGAGTCAAGATGGTTCTTGCTAAGGGGGGAGGTCAGGGATTTGACAAGAGGCCTTGTCACTCCGGTGGGTTCAGTGGTGCCTCATCTGGAGGCAGGAATAATTTTGGTAGAGGCCATCCCCCGGTTCATTTCATTCAACACTTCAGGCATCCCATAGTGCTTCAGGGAGTCGTGGTTCTTATGTGCCTCATTCTAGACATCCAGCCTACAGTGCACCACCAGCTCCTATCATTGCATCTCATATTCAGAGTTATTACCGTGGTTATCCGTCCCGTTCTGGTCAGTCTCAATTTTCGCGGCCACAACACCATGATAGAAGTTTCGAGTGTGGTTGTTATGGGCATATCAGGAGGACCTGTTCGAGATTATTGGGTGTCACGCCACAACATGAGGGTTCTCGTGCCATGGTCCTAGCACCAGTTTCCACACCGCATGCTCAGCCAGCCAGAGGAAGGGGTCAGGCAGCCAAAGGTAGAGGACAGACTGTTAGAGGTGGAGGTCAGGTTGTTAGAGGTGGAGGCCATATAGCTGGAGGCCGTCCCTGGGATGTGGTTCAGAGTGGTGGGGCCCAACCCCGATGTTATGCTTTTCCAGCCAGGCCTGAGGTTGAGTCATCTGACGTTGTCATCACAAGTACTATTTTAGTTTGCATTAGAGATGCTTCAGTTCTATTTTACACGAGTTCTACTTATTCCTACGTGTCATCCTATTTTGCTTCATATTTGATTATGCCTCGTGATTCTTTGAGTGCTCCTGTGTATGTGTCCACACCTCTGGGAGATGCTATTGTTGTAGAATGTGTTTATCATTCGTGTGTGATTACTATTGGGAGTCTTGAGACTAGCGTAGATCTTCTATTTCTCGGTATGGTTGATTTTGATATCATTTTGGGTATGGATTGGCTGTCACCTTCTCATGCTATATTGAATTGTCACGCCAAGATGGTGACCTTAGCCTTGCCGGGGTTTCCTCGATTAGAGTTGAGAGGGGCTTCTGGCCATTCTACCACCAGGGTTATCTCTCATGTGAAGGCTCCCCATATGGTCGAGAAGGGGTGTCTAGCTTATTTGTCCTATGTCCGTGATTCTAGTGCGGAGGTTCCTTCCATGGATTCAATACTAGTTGTTCGTGAGTTTCTAGAGGTGTTTCCTATAGACTTGCTGGGGATGCCACCCGACAGGGATATTGATTTTTGTATTGCTTTGGCTCCGAGCACTCAACCCATCTCTATTACGCCATACCGTATGGCCCTTCCAGAATTGAAGGAGTAGTTGTAGGATTTACTTGATAAAGGCTTCATTAGACCTAGTGTATCGCCTTGGGGTGCGCTTGTGTTGTTCGTGAAGAAGAAGGATAGATCGATGGGGATGTGCATAGATTATCAGCAGTTGAACAAAGTCACCATCAAGAACAAATATCCATTACCGAGTATTGATGACTTATTTGATCAGCTTTAGGGTGCCAAAGTGTTTTCGAAGGTTTATTTGAAGTCTGGCTACCATCAGTTGGGGATTAAGGCATCTGATTTCCCTAAGAAAGCTTTTCAGACTCTGTACGGGCATTATGAGTTTCTAGTGATGTCCTTTGGGTTGACAAATGCCCCTGCAACATTTATGGACTTGATGAACCAAGTGCTCAAGACTTATTTGGACTCCTTTGTGATTGTGTTTACTGATGATATCTTGATCTACTCCCGAAGTCGAGAGGAGCACGAGCAGCATCTTCAGATCGTACTTCAGACTTTGAGGGACAACAAATTATATGCTAAGTTTTCAAAGTGCGAGTTTTGGTTGGATTCTATTGCTTTCTTGTAGCACGTTGTATCAACAGAGGGTATTCAGGTAGACCCCAAGAAGATTTAGTCAGTTCTAAATTGGCCGAGACCCACTTCAGCCACAAAGATCCGGAGTTTCTTAGGTTTGGCGGGTTATTACCATCGGGTTGTGGAGGGTTTCTCATCTATAACACCCCGTTGAATAGGTTGACCTAGAAGGGTGCCCCGTTCAGATGGTCAGACGAGTGTGAGCGAGATTTCAGAAGCTCAATACTGCTATGACTACGACAAAAGTTTTGGTGTTGCCCACAGGTTTAGGATCTTATACGGTATATTGTGATGTATCCCGTATTGGGCTCGGTGTAGTATTGATGCAGAATGGCAGGGTGATTGCATATGTGTCACGGTAGTTGAAGGTTCATGAGGAGAATTACTATGTCCATGTCATAGAGTTGGTAGCAATTGTTCATGCGCTGAAGAATTGGAGGCACTATCTTTACGGCGTGTCGTGTGAGGTTTTCACGGATCATTGGAGCCTTCAGTATTTGTTCGAGCAAAAGGACCTCAATTTGAGGAAGAGGAGGTGGTTAGATCTATTGAAAGACTATGATATCACCATCTTGTATTATCCGGGGAGGGACAATGTGGTGGCCGACGCTTTGAGTAGAAAGGCATAAAGTATGGGCAGCCTTGCGTATATTCCAGTCGGTGAGAGACCACTTGCATCAAATGTTCAGACTTTGGCCAATCAGTTTTTGACGCTGGATATTTCGGATCCCAATCGTGTTCTAGCTTGTATAGTCGCCAGGTCTTCCTTGTTTGAGCGCATCAAGGAGCGGCAGTATAACAAACCTCATTTGCTAGTCCTTAGGGACACAGTGCAACACGATAGTGCCAAGTAGGTTATGTTGGAGATGATGGAGTTTTGAGGATGCATGGTCGTGTTTGTGTGCCTAATATGGATGGACATCGTGAGTCGATTCATGAGGAGGCCCACAGTGCTCGGCATTCGATTCATCTAGTCACCGCCAAGATGTATCGGGACTTGCGAAAACATTATTGGTGGAGGAGAATGAAGAAGGACATAGTTGTATATGTAGCTTGGTGTCTTAATTGTCATCAGGTAAAGTGTGAGCATTAGAGACCTGGTGGAAGTGGGAGTGTATCACTATGGATTTAGTTGTTGGGCTCCCACAGACTCAGAGGAAGTTCAATACAGTTTGGGTCATTGTGGATAGGCTGACCAAGTCAGCTCATTTCATTCATGTGGCAGTTACCTATTTTTCAGAGCGGTTAGTTAAGATCTACATCCGCGAGATTGTTCGTCTTTACAGTGTGCCCGTGTCTATCATTTCTGATCGATGCACATAGTTCACCTTACACTTTTGGAGAGCAGTACAGTGTGAGTTGGGCATGCGGGTTGAGTTGAGCACAACGTTTCATCCTTAGACGAACGGGCAGTCCGAGCGCACTATTCTAATATTGGAGGATATGCTCCACGCATGTGCTATAGACTTCGAAAGATCTTGGGATCAGTTCTTGCCACTTGCAGAGTTTTCTTACAACAACAACTACTAGTCGAGCATTCAAATGACTCCCTATGAGGCATTATACGGTAGGTGGTGTCGATCGCTAGTTGGATGGTTCGAGCCTGGGGAGGCTCAGTTGTTGGGTACAGACTTTGTACAGGATTCCTTGGATAAGGTCAAAATGATTCAGGATCGACTTTGCACAACTCAGTCTAGGCACAAGAGTTATGTCGACCGTAGAGTTTGTGATGTTGCAATCATGGTCGGAGAGAGGGTGTTGCCCCGGGTATCACTCATGAAAGGTGTAATGAGGTTCTGAAAGAAGGGCAAGTTGAGCCCTAGGTATATCGGGTCTTTTGAGATTCTTGAGAGAGTGGGAGAAGTAGCTTACAGGCTTGCATTGCCACCGGGATTATCAGCAGTTCATCCAGTGTTCCATGTGTCCATGCTCCAGAAATATCACGGCGATCCATCCCATGTATTAGATTTCAGATCTGTCCAATTGGACAAGGATTTGACTTACGAGGAGGAGCCTGTGGCTATTCTAGCCCAGCAGGTTCGTCAGTTGAGGTTGAAGATTTATCCCTCAGTCTGAGTGTAGTGGAGAGATCAGCCCGTCGAGGAAGCTACTTGGGAGCCCGAGTCGACATTCGGAGTAGATATCCTCACATTTTCACTAGTTCAGGTACTTTTCTATGTTCGTTCGAGGACAAAAGGTTGTTTTAGAGGTGTAGAATGTGATGAACCGATAGGTCACCTTATGTTTTTGAACTCAAATCTATGTTCCGAAGCCTTAAATACCTTATAGCCTTCCTCAATTTGCGTGTGTAGTCCAGGCATTTTTCTGTAAAGCTTTCGTGTTAAAAACTGAGAAAAATATGAATTTTGCCTTAAAACCCATTTGAATTGACTTCGGATAATGTTTTGAGCAAACGGACTCGAATTTGTGTTTTTCCGGTCCCGTAGGGTTCATATAGTGATTTGGGACTTTGGCGTATGCCCGAAATTGAATTCGGAAGTCCCTAGCCCGAGGTATCGCACTTTGTAGAAATTTGAAAGTTAAAGGCTTAATGATTTTGAAATGATTGACCCATGTTTGACTTTTTGGATATTGGGTTCGTATTTTGTTTATGGAACCTGGTATAGGCCCAATACTATACTTATGACGTGTCTGTCAAATTTAGCAAGGAACCGAGTTGGTTTGACGTGATTCAGACATCCGGTTGTGAGAATAGAAGTTTTAAAGTTTTCTTTAAAATTTCATTTGATTTGGTGTTCAATTCGTAGTTTTAGGTGTTATTTTGGCGATTTGATCGCGCGAGCAAGTTCGTATGATGTTTGACTTGTGTGCATAGTTGGTTTAGAGCCCTGAGGGCTCAGGTGAGTTTCAGATAGGCTACATAGTGAAATTGGACTTAGAAATGTTGCTGGTGTTCTCACTTCTGGTGTAGCCTCTGATCTCGCATTTGCGAGACCAGGTATCGCATTTGCGACCTTCTGATGGTTTCACATTAGTGAGCTACTCATCGCATTTGCGAAGAGTAGTTGGGCCATATGATGTTCGCATTTGCGAAATATACTTCGCATTTGAAAAGTGGGACATGTGGAGGCAGTGTTCGCATTTGCGAACATTTCATCGCAAATGCGACGAATGTAGAGATGTGAGGGTCATCGCAATTTCGATGGATTCTGCGCATTTGCGAATCCCAGGCAGCAAATGCGACATCTGCAACTGATCAAATGGGACATAGACGGGATTTTCGCTCATTCTTCAAAATTTTCAAAACAAGAAACCCTAGATGCAATTTTTCAAAGAACCTTTCTTTCCCAAATCATTGGTAATTGATTCTAAACTAGTTTTCAATCTTTCACTACATTTCCTAAGATTTCAACCTAAAATCTTGTGTTTTCATGGTGGAAATTGGGAGTTTTGGGTAGAATTAGGGACTTTGTAAATTGGGGATTTAGACCTGAAATTGAGGTCGGATTCCAAAATGAATTACATAATGGGGCTCGGGGGTGAATGCGTAATCGAGTTTTGGTCCGAAATTCGTGTCACGACCCAAACTACGAAATCATGATGGCGCCTATCGTGGTACTAGGCTAGCCGATTCATTTCCCAAAAAATCACAATATTTCATTTCATAAATTAACCCTCAAGCTATTTAACCATAAATCTTTCATAAGGAATTCAAATCAAAGAAAATGCGGAAATAAAGGCCCGACATCGGGTGTCACTAGTCATGAGCAACTACTACAACTATCCGTAAAACAACAAGACTAACATAGTTTGGGATTAATCAAGTACAACTAAGGGAAGATAAAGGAGGAGTAAAGCAGGGTTACGATCGCCATGCAGCTACCTTGCTAACTCCGAGAATCTGCGTCAGCTATAACCAACAACCTCAACCGTGTCTAGAAAATACCTAAATCTGCACACAAGGTGCAGGAGTAACGTGAGTACGCCAACTCAGTAAGTAACAGTCATAAATAAAGGTTGAGTGCAGTGACCGGCAGTACAAACACATAAGGATCATAATATGATATCTCCGTGAAACAACATACTTTCATATCAGTGGTTGAGTCAAACATCTCGTAAAAATCAAGTTTCGATAGAAAACATTTGTAGATATTTTTCCATAGTTTCAATAGAGGATCAATGCAAAATAGAGTGAAAATAATGAAGTCATAGATAGTCCCTCGGGAAAAATATCACTCATAAATAGCCCCTCGGGTAAGCCTCATGGTCACTGGTAAAAAACCCCTCGGGCATATCTCACAATCACTCGTAACAGCCCCTCGGGTATACCTCACCATCACTCATGCCTCCCAATCACTCGTTCCTCAACACTCGCACTCAGTAGATACTTGCGCTCACTGGGGGTGTGTACAGACTCCGGAGGGGCTCCTTCAGCCCAAGAGCTATATCAAGCCAAATCATGGCATCAAATCACTCAAGCCCTCGGCCTATATTAAACATGATGTGGCGTGCAACCCGATCCCATATAATATCCTTACAAATCAGTCCCTCGGCCTCACTCAATCAAAAAATTCACAAGCCACTCGGGCATTTCAGTAAAATCAGGGAACTCAGCCCAAAACAACATTTATGTGCATCAAAACAGTGTAATAAAACTGAATTATGCAGTAAACAGGTAAAATCATGACTAAGTGTAGATTTCAAATCAAAACAGTGAGAGAATAGTTGGAAATTCCCCTGAGGGTCCAAATTGTACTAGCACAAGGCCCAAACATGGCATTCAGCCCAGGTCATGAGAATTCTTTCTAAAACACAAAGCAATTATACAACTTTAATCAAAATATGCAACTCTACAATTGCTACGGAACGTACCAAGTCACAATCCCTAACAGTGCACGCCCATACGCCCGTCACCTAGCATGTGTGTCACCTCAATATAGTGAAATAATACAAAATATGTGGTTTCATACCCTCAGGACTAGATTTACAATCGTTACTTACCTCAAACCGGATGGAAATCTACTCCGCAATGGCCATGCTGCTCGACTCGGCCACAAATTGCCCCGAATCTATCAAAAATTAGTATTATATCATTAAATATATGCTAAAGTAACGAGGCCCACATCAAAATTATCAAATCACATCACAAATCCCGAAATTGGCCCCCGGGCCCACGTCACGGAATCCAACAAAAATTACAAAACTAGAAACCTCATTCCCTCACGATTCCATACATACCAAATTTACATAAATCCAACCTCGTTTGACCCCTCAATTCCTCAAATTAAACTCTCCAATTTCAAGCCCTAATTTCCCCAATTTTCACCCCTAATTACTACAATTTCCATGCTTAATTAACTAAAATTCATCATAGATTCGAGTATTAAGTTAGAAAATCTTACCTCAACGGGTCTCCCCTTGAATCCCTCTTCGAAACCCTCCAAAAGCTCCAAAAAACGAGTTGAAATTGTGAAAAATGGACAAAATTCGCGAAGGGTCCTTTTTATACTTTCTGCCCAGCAAAACCCCCTCTGCGGTCCAAATTGCGCACCTGCGGCCTCCGCTTCTGCGCCCAAATGCCCGCATCTTTGGACTTCACTTAAGCCCCATAAACCACACATGGGATCAATCTTTCGCACTTGCGGACTCGCAGGTGCAAACCCTCATTTGCATCTGCGACCAAACTCCGGGCTCCCAAATTCCGCATCTGCGATAAAACTTCGCACCTACGGTTCCCCATCCGCAGGTGCGGCCACACCAGAATAGCAGCACCAGCAGTATTTTCCAAGTTCAAACTTCTTGTTAACCACCCAAAATCATTCCGAGCCCCTCGGGACCTCAACCAATTACACCAATAGGTCACATATTAATACACGGACTTAATCGAACCTTCGGAACACCCAAAACACTGAATTAACCCCGAATTCAAGCCTAAGGATTTCTAAACTTCCAAAATTCACAAACGATGCCGAAACCAACCAAACCACGTCCGAATGGCCTGAAATTTCGCACACACGTCACAAATGACGTTACCAACCTATTCCAACTTCCGAAAATTCCATTTCGATCCTGATATCAAATTTTCTACTACCGACCGGAAATCACCAAATTCCCAAGTTCTCCAATTCAAGCCTAATTCTACCATGGACGTCCAACTAACATTCCAAACACACTCCTAAGTCCAAAATTACCTGATGAAGCTATCCAATCCATAAAACCCCTAATCTGAGATCGTTTACTCATAAGTCAACTTTTGGTTGACTTTTCCAACTAAATATCCAAATTAAGAGACCAATTGTCTCATTCCACTCCAAAAATCATTCCGAACCCGATCCAACCAACTCGACGCAACATAATAAAGTTGAAAAACATATAATGAAGTAGAAATGGGGGAAACGGGGCCATAACTCTTGGAACGACCGGCCGGGTCGTTACATCCTCCCCCACTTAAACACACGTTCTTCCTCGAACGTGCCAGGAGTTGTTCCAAAATCCATCAAATCGCCGAATCACCTTACCACACACATACCCGGGGGTGATACCACGTCACCCTGTCCCGCATAGATCTTATAACACAACACGTCAGAAACTTCTTCATCCAACCTAGCCCATAAGCCTTAGAATCCAATTTCCACATCCGAACTTTTCTATAAGATCAAAGTCACGCATCCACACACTATATAAGTATGAACAAGCTGAATCAAGCCATAGTCATGCCCCAAGTTGAAATCATATGACATACCACGTAACTCAAGCGCTCACAACGATATTTTCTAATCACAGCAGTTGCTCAAGCAACCCAATGCCAGTAATAACCCTATTATCAAACAGAGACCAGTTATAACACCTTCATATACTGCCAATGATGAAAGAAACATACAGAAAACCATAACCATTCGTCAAATCAACAAGTGATGGAACTCCCTCTCTTCGACAGGAAATATAGCAAAATCTCTAAGCCGATCAACATCAATATCCTCCCAAATTTACCGCAACCAAATCCGGAAGTACCCATTCTAGGTCCGACGACCTCATCTCATCTACTACCACCACTCTAGCGACATGACGTATCAATACAACTTAAAGCTACAACCCGTGCAGTCCGTGCACTAATAAGCAACACTTCAGATGTACTCAAACATGGAAAAAATGACATCAAACTAGAGAACCGTCCCGCAAGATCAACGGGTATCACCACAACCCAATGCTAAGAACTCCTCACATACCGCAGAACCAAAACTCACGAATCCAACACACAAGGATCATATCTCAACATAACTTCGCTGCAATGCGCGACCCCATCCAAGCGTTGGTCCATATTATATACCACAGCAACCACGCGAAATTCGACATCAAATACTCAAAGTGCATTACCATAACCACGGAGAATCAGACGATACCATACCACATGAAATTCGAAAGAACATAACCAATACGCCTCAATCCTGCAATACCCAATTACTTATCTCACTCAAATTCCGCTATAAGACCACAATAGAACCACACCATGTGGGCCTAAAACCAATGAATCGCAGCTCCCCGTAGTAGGGAAAAGTAACTCATAAATCATCCCAGAACACATATAAGCCCAACAACCAGTAACTGGCATGCCCCTCACCATAGCACTACAGAGCCAATCAATCCGACTCGGTGCAAAACACCTATCCCTACTGGGGCCTACTAATGAACCCCAAATCAATACGGTCATACATAATAGACAAATGACCCTCCGAAGGTCCACAATGACTGAATCACAACACACACTATCCTCTGACTAACCTTGGCTACATCTCTACAGCCCTCAACTATGAAATCATCTACTCATTCGAGTTCCTAGTCTCCAAACCCTCAGAGCACACAAATCACCATATTCGATCTTAACTTCGTCACCTGAATGTCTAATACTTCCCCAATACATGATCATACCACGAGAGATACCCCTACAACCCGTATGTGTTATAAGGCAAAAAATCTGAATGCCCGCAGCCGACCAACAAGGAGAGTACCATCACACCAATGAAGTACCCATAAATCAAAACATAATGCATCTTCTGAAACTTACACCTTCATTGATCCATATCTAAAAGTAACATCATCTATATGATCATCTGAGATCGTCCATGCTATCTAAGAATTCAGAACCTTCCTTTCAAATCGCATCGTGACCTTGCACCTGCAATCTCAATACTACACCAAACATCGCACCCATTATGCCACCATATGAACGATACAACAAACCTCAAATCTACTCTGAGTCGCAAGCAACAACATACTCAATCAGTTAAGACTTTCCATTTGATTTTATTTGGAGAAAATTACAATACGCCACATGCCCCACGCACCAGTAGGAAATATACATCTCAACTATGGTAGAGACCATCAAGAACCCTCTGAAACCCATTGTACTGAACTAACCCGTCAGGATTGAATCCCTCTAACTCAACTAAGCTACGCAGGCCGTCAAAACCCAAGAGCATTTCCACGAATCACACGTAGAACCTTACCACATCATAAGCACCCAAAGAACCAATCTTACTCATTACCATGCTGATCCATCTACTACCAAGATGTCCTATTTCTACGAGTTCTTTCTGAATTACCTTCTAATTGTTTCTTCTCCGTGCCATAGTACCAAAATCCTCAACCAGAAATCACCACGCGAGACCCTAGCAAAGAACCACATCGCCCTAAGGCTCATAAACCGTTGAATATCTCTTAAGCACCCCAAAGTACCACATCTCAAATACTTACTCTAAAGAGACTTTCGATGAATTTAAGCTATTCTTCCCTTTCATGATACCAAAATGTAGAATCCATAATAATATAGAAATGCCACAAGTCTTGACACCATCCAACGTGAATCTCAATTTCTAGCTAAACACACATCCTGAAGATTACCGATTGTTACACATAAATCTCGAATCCATCAGAACCATTCTCAAGAGTCATTTACTCTGCTCAAATCCCAATTAAACCGACAAAGCGGACCGAGCGATCTGTGCCCCCATTAACACACCAACACCCAAGGGAGTAACCCACACCCCTATGCAACTAGTCAAATTCCTACTCTGCACACACTACACCCTTTACAAATACAACTCCATCATTCAATAAAACCCAATTACTCATAGAGTATATTACAACCTGTATCCAAAAATTACCATTACTCGAGTCATTCTCAACCTCCACCTCTGCAGGTCATAACTGATTCACCAGTATACCTCGAACTGAAACCAATACATCACATAATCGTGCAACCAACTTATCATTAGCAGATTCCCCCACTTAGCTCAAAGCCATAGATTAAGATAAACAATAACTCCCAATTCCCATACGCTATCACCGCCACAATACCACAGTGAGATTCAACTAAATCCTTCAGAATCTCATATAACACAAACCATATAATATCTCAAATCATCTGCAAATATCGCATTCACCATTGTAATAGTCGTGCCAACTTCCACAAGCGATCTAAACTCAAATTGTAACATGTATCATTTACTGGTAAAAGAGGACTTACTACAAAACCACATAAGGATCACACAACCTTAGGACACCCCGCGGGAGATAACCCTGCCTGCTTAGCCTCAAACTGATATCTCTCTATACCCTTCCAAAAATCATAGCTATTAGGCAACCACTTTACTCTCATGCATTTAAACACAACTAACGCCTACCCTCGAGGCATCAAAATACGCGGTATAAGAACCGGAAGCTGATGGCAGAACTAACACTGGAGTTGTGGTAAAAGCAATCTTGAGCTTCTGAAAGCTCTCCCCACACTCGTTTGACCACCTAGATACCCTTACTAGACACCATGTGCCCCAAGAATGCTACTGAACTGAGCCAAAATTCACACTTGGAGAACATTAAATAAAGCTTCTCTTCCCTCAATCTCTATAATACCACCCTCAAATGATGAGTATGCTCCTCCTGGCTATGTGAGTACGCTAGGATGCCATAAATGAATACAATAACAAAGGAGTACAAATACGACAGGAATACACTGTTAACCAACTGCATGAACGTTGCTGGGGAATTGGTCAGACCAAAGACATCACCATGAACTCATAACACAACATGAATATCCACTTTACTCCACAACTAAACTAAATGAGAGGTCCTTCAATACACTCACAACTCGAGGCCATATGCCAACTCAAGACAGAAATCAAACACCCAACAGTTCTTGCTACATCTCTAGCCAATTCTTTTTGTCACAATCAAACAATCTGAACACATCTCACCTTCAAATCACACTCACCACATAGTCATCCAGTCACAAAATCCCACCAATAAGGACACAAATGGACATATAAGTCCCAAATGCACGTGCTCACACGATCGAAATCTCAGCACTCAAGCCACAGACAAAACCCGGCCTCAAGTCCTCTAGACCGGCCTGTCATCAACAAGATAAAATCACACCTCGCACCTCATCCATGGAAATCACAAGCCGTCGATGTACAACTGACACCGAGCACTCATGTGTGCATACGAACGCATGGAAGGAATTCAAAGAGTTACGCTTCAAGATGAATCAAAGGTTTCGCACGACAAGGATTTAAGAATGTGAGAATTTTCCTAAGGGTTTCGCAGCCTCTAAAAAATAAGTACAGACGTCTCCGTACCGATCAACAAGACTCTACTAAACCTGCTCATGACTCGTTAGACCTATGTAACCTAGGCTCTGGTACCAACTTGTCACGACCCAAACTACCAAGTCGTGATGGTGCCTATCGTGGTACTAGGCTAGATGACTCATTTCCCAAAACATCACAATATTTCATTTCACAAATTTAACCTCAAGATATTTAACCATAAATCTTTCATAAGGAATTCAAATCAAAGAAATGCGGAAATAAAGGCCCGACATCGGGTGTCACTAGTCATGAGCAACTACTACAATTGTCTGTAAAACAACAAGACTAACATAGTTTGGGAATAATCAAGTACAACTAAGGGAAGATAAAGGAGGAGGAAATCAGGGCTGCGATCGCCATGCAGCTACTTTTCTAACTCCGAGAATCTGCGTCAGAAGTAACCAACAACCTCAACCGTGTCTAGAAAACACCTGAATCTGCACACAAGGTGCAGGGAGTAACGTGAGTACGCCAACTCAGTAAGTAACAATCATAAATAAAGGCTGAGTGCAGTGACGAGCAGTACAAACACATAAGGATCATAATATGATATCTCTGTGAAACAACATACTTTCATATCAGTGGTTGAGTCAAAACATCTCGTAAAAATCCAATTTCGATAGAAAACATTTGTAGATATTTTTCAATAGTTTCAATAGAGGATCAATGAAAAATAGAGTGAAAATAATGAAGTCATAGACAACCCCTCAGGCAAAATATCACTCATAAACAGCCCCTCGGGCAAGCCTCATGGTCACTCGTAAACGATCCCTCGGGTATACCTCGCAATAACTCGTAACATCCCCTCCGACATACCTCACCATCACTCATGCCTCCCAATCACTCGTCACTCAGAACTCGCACTCAGTAGGTACATGTGCTCACTGGGGGTGTGTACAGACGCAGGAGGGGTTCCTTCATCCCAAGCGCTATATCAAGCCAAATCGTGGCATCAAATCACTCAGGACCTCGACCTATAATAAACATGTTGCGGAGTGCAGCCCGATCCAATATAATATCCTCACAAATCAGGCCCTCGACCTCACTCAGTCATAAACCTCACAAGCCAATCGGGCATTTCAGTAAAATCATGGAACTCATGCCAAAACATCCTTTATGTGCATCAACACAGTGTAATAAAACTAAATTATACAGTAAACAAGTAAAATTATGACTGAGTGTAGATTTCAAATCAAAACAGTGAGAGAATAGTTGGAAATGCCTCTAAGGGTCCAAACAGTACTGGCACAAGGCCCAAACATGGCATTCAGCCCAAGTCATGAGAATTCTTTCTAAAACACATAGCAATTATACAACTTAAATCAAAATATGCAACTCTACAGTTGCTACGGGACGGACCAAGTCACAATCCCTAACGGTGCACGCCCATAAGCCCGTCACCTAGCATGTAAGTCACCTCAATATAGTGAAATAATACGAAATTCGGGGTTTCATACCCTTAGGACAAGATTTACAATCGTTACTTACCTCAAACCGGACGAAACTTTACTACGCAATGCCCTTGCCCTTCTACTCAGCCATATATCGCCTCGAATCTACCCAAAATCAGTTTTATATCATTAATACATGCTAAAGTAACGAAGCCACATCAAACTTATCAAATTACATCACAAATCCCGAAATTGGCCAAACCCGATCCCCGGGCCCACGTCTTAGAATCCAACAAAAATTGCCAAACTAGAAACCTCACTCCTTCACGAGTCCATACATACCTAATTTACCAAAATTCAACCTCGTTTGACCCCTCGATTCCTCAAATTAAACTCTCCAATTTCAAGCCCTAATTTCCCCAATTTCACCCCTAATTACTACAATTTCCATACTTAATCAAATGACATTCATCATAGATTCGAGTATTAAGTTCAAAAACCTTACCTTAACGGGTCTCCCCGTGAATCCCTCTTCAAAACCCTCCAAAAGCTCCAAAAACCGAGTTGGAATGTGAAAAATGCCCTAAATTCGTGAAGGGTCCTTTTTATACTTTCTGCCCAGCATAATCGCATATGAGGTCCACATTGCGCTCCTACGGCCTCCGCTTCTGCGCCCAAACGCCCGCATCTGCGAATTTCACCTAAGCCCCATAAACTGCACCTGCAATCAATCTTTCACACATGCGGACTTGCAGGTGCGACCCCTCGTCCACATCTGCGACCTAACTCCAGGCTCCAAAATTCCGCATCTGCGATAAAACTCCACACCTGTGATGCTCGCACCTGCGGTTCCCCATCCGCAGGTGCGTCCACACCAGAACAACAGCACCAGCTGCATTTTCCAAGTTCAAACTTCCCGTTAA
Organism: Nicotiana undulata; assembly: GCA_005239495.1. Lineage (NCBI taxonomy): Eukaryota > Viridiplantae > Streptophyta > Magnoliopsida > Solanales > Solanaceae > Nicotiana > Nicotiana undulata. Next base: position 87,322 of record ML260719.1, on the reverse strand, counting down.
CCACCCGAAATCATCCTGAGCCCCTCGGGACCTCAATCAATTATACCAATAGGTAACATATCAATACATGAACTTAGTCGAACCTTCAGAACACCCAAAACAACACCAAAACACTGAATTAACCCCGAATTCAAGCCTAAGGATTTCTAAACTTCCAAAATTCACCAACGATGCCGAAACCAACCAAACCACGTCCGAATAACCTGAAATTTTTCACACACGTCACAAATGATGCTACAAACCTATTCCAACTTACGAAAATTCTATTTCGACCCCGATATCAAATTTTCCACTACCGACCGAAAATCGTCAAGTTCGCAAGTTCGCCAATTCAAGCCTAATTCTACCACGGACCTCCAACTAACATTCCGAACACACTCCTAAGCCCAAACCACCTAACAAAGCTATCTGAGGCATAAAAACCCTAATCCAGGATCGTTTACTCATAAGTCAACTTCCGGTTGACTTTTCCAACTGAATATCCTAATTAAAAGACTAATTGTCTCATTCCACTCTAAAAATCACTCTGAACCCGAGCCAACCAACCCGATGCAACATAATAAATTTGAACAACATATAATGAAGCAAAAATGGGGGAAACAAGGCTATAACTCTCGGAACGACCGGTCGGGTCGTTACACTTCGGGATTGGACCAAGCGGGCCCGGGGGTTGACTTTTTCAATAATGGCCTAAATGGAATTCTTTGCAATCGTGAGTAGTTCCTAAGGCTTAATTTGAATCGTTTGGTTGGTGATATGATAGATTATATTGGTTAGGAGGCTTGTTTAAGAGGCAAAGTTGTGATTGAGCTTTGAGTGGACCTTTTGGAGCGAGGTAAGTGTCGTGGTTAACCTTAACTTGAGGGAATTAGGAACCGTCAGACTATGTGCTATGTGAATTTCATGTGAGCGGCGTATATGCGAGGTGACGAGTGCTTATGCGCCGTCGAATTATCTGTTTTCCCTATTTTTCTGCTTTTCTTTAATTATCTCTTTCCCTGTCTTAATTGTTATATGCTCTAAATGTGTTTCCATGCCTAACTGCTACCTGTTAATCAATTTCTTCTCCTGTTTATGATATTAGATTTTTTTTTCATAGTTTCATGATCTCCTGCTATTTGCTCAAGCTGGTTTATTTGCACCTTTTAGTGGTAAAATTCTGGGTTGGTCTCGATGTGTAGTATTACTTATGTAGATTCTCATGTTGTACAAGGTTCCCTATTTGGTTCATTTTTGTATTTATGGATCGTAAAGACTTTCCGTTATTTGAATTGTAAATTTTACTGTACACATTGAGTACTTGGTATTATGGTGGGATCGGGTTGCACGCCGTAACATGTTAAATAAGGGTGGATTGATGTGGTGAGGGTGAATCTTATTATACGGTGGGATCGGGATGCACACCGCAACAGGTGTAATAAGATTGTTTGGTGGAATAAGGGTGAAATATGATACCGATATTATGATATGGTGGGATCGGGTTGCGTGTCACAACACACACACACACACACACATATATATATATTGATTCATTGTTATTAATGTTGTTACGGAAAATAAGGGAGGATTATGATATGTAGGGTGGGATCGGGTTGAGCGCCGCATCAACCTAGGTGACTATATTTCCCTAAGTTGTGTTAGTTTTAGGGTACTTTCTTTTGAACTAAAAGATTGGTAATTTTGAATGTCGTTGGATCATTTCCTCAAGTTGTAGCTATTATTTTCAATTCACTGCTTTATCTCGTATTATATTCCTTTTTTTTTTGTCTTTATCATATATTGCGTACAAGTTATAGTGTGAGTGACCCGCCTTAGCGTCGTCACTACTTCGTCGAGGTTAGGCTCGACAATTACAGAGTACATGGGGTCAGTTGTACTCATAGTATACTCTGCACTTCTTGTGCAGATTTTGGCATTGGTCCTAGCTGATCGAGAGGCGTAGCAGCTCGGATTGGTTCATTGGATACTCAAGGTAGGTCTATTGGCGTCCGCAGACCTTGAAGTCCCCTTCTATCTTCCTCTATTTTTACTGTTCTTTTGTTCAAACAGTTGTATTTCTTTCGGACTTTGGTTGTAGAAAATCCTAGAAGTTCGTGAATTGTGACTCCAGATCCGGATTGTATTAAATACTATGCGCATTTATATTATTCCACACTTGTTTTATTTCGTTTTGGCTTAATTGACTTCATTTATTGAAATTGAATAATAATTGGTTTAACGGTTCTCTAACGTTGACTTGCCTAGAAAATGAAATATTAGGCGCCAGTGAAAATTTCGAGTCGTGACAATTACACTTCATAGTACTCCCCATGAAAGCCACGGAGATTAAATACAGATTCGAAGAAGAAACCAAGTTAAGCGTATCAACCTAATCAGTGTGTTTAATTAGCTAATCATTGCCTCGAAAGCCAGCGTAAAACAACAAATTTAATTGCCCTAATTATTGATTACAAGAACTGGTTCATGTTAGCATAAAAAATGAGCACACGGTTAATAGTTAATCAAAGAAAATTAAGTTTGTTAAAAATAAGACCATAGTGGTTATAACGTAATTCCCTAGAGTATTAGTATTATGTCTTTCTTGTCAACTTAAACAGTAGTCGAGCTTAAGAATGGTGAGTTGATTATTTTCCTTAATTTCTTATTTTATACTAGGTGGAGTATATAAGTTAGTAATTTTGTCTCTTTCAAATAACATGAGATCATGCATATTAAGGGGTGTTATTCAAAGAATGATTATGACGGCTTTTATTGGTAGCTCAAGTATCATTTTCTTGTTCCACTTTGGTTTGTATACCTCAATCTGGAGAAGTTTATTTTCGTTTGGTTGAAAACGAGAAGTAATCAAAGGCTTGAATTACGAAATCATCGAACTACCTGTACTTGTCCAGAATTTGGAACATAATAATTTAGAGGGAATTAATTAGGGTTAGTTTTAATTATTTGACGAGAATGAAGAGAAACAAGAAAAGGTCTAATATAAACATGATCTTACCGTTACTTCACTTCGAAAATCTTGTTCAATGACACGCTATTATAATCCTAAGTTATATAAGTAGATTCATAGAAACAATCAATAATAGAAGACTAGAAGTTATATGTGTTCTATTAGGCTGGAAATATATATAAACTAGTGATCAAGTTCACCAAGTTTGAATAAAAATCTCGGTTGAGATTGTTGTGTAAAATCTAAGACGAATATAATGGCATATCCATAAAAATTTGAACAGCATAATGATTCTAGAAGTTACCTAGCTATATATCCATCTGCTCCAAAATCTTAGATTAACAAGTACGGTCATTCCTATTTAAACTTTTTATTATTTTTGTGGGGGGTGCAGAGGCTGGGGTGGGTACCCATGTATTGTAAGACCAAAATAGCGAATTTAATGAAGCTAACATCATAAAATAACAACCGTGTAACAAATTGCATTTAATCGAAATGACAGAATTGATAGTTCTAGGAAAGCATGTCCTACAAGGATTATATTCATACATACATGACTAATTAGTATAAAAACACTCAAATCACGTAAAAGGTGGTTGCATGTTACTTTATATAACTAACGTTGGAATAGGTTACATGAAATAAATTATAACTAAATCTGTGTAGTGATAAGTTAAATTATACTATGGTGCCAACATTTATTATATCCTCAGTACATAAAACTTAATGTCTAGTTTTTCTCTCTAGTACTGAGTAGAATAGAGAGGGAGAGGGATGAACAGCAGTAGTCAAAGGTGGTTTGGATGAGGATTTTCAGGGTTGGTTGATATGTAGCTAATATGGGAGTTTCTTGAGAAGGTATGAAAAAAGGTATATTATGGTTTTCATTATAAAGACACTTTGGGAATTGTGATAATGGATTTTCTTATTTGCAAAAGTAACTTAAACTTACTGATTGAAAGCTATTTTAAACCTTTCCTTTCATGGCTTCAACCCAAAGGTCCAACTCTGCCAAAACACACACAAATATTAATTGTGGAAGTGAAACTCGAGTATGGAAATTGCTAACGACGTGGCAAACATATGTCAATACAGTGTTCTTAACGAATTAACCAACAATCATAAAGAAGACACCAATTAATAGAAAACATAACTGTATAGGTGGAACAACAACTACTCTAATCAAAGCATTCTTTCTTTTCAGTTCTCGTTCGGTGTTCAGTATTTATTTTGGAGTTCTGATTAATCCAAAATTGTATCTTGTAAGATGTATTGGTAAAAAAGAGTATCACACGTAAGCAAGAACTTGACAACTCAGCTAGCTACGTGGACCAAAGAAAACGTCACAGATGGACATGGTTTTATAAAGAGGTACGTGATTAACTCAACAAGCACGAGCGCAAGATTGACTCGACAGGCACGGGATTGATTCGTCAGCTACGAGTGCATCAGCCACGGGAAACCCAATGAAGAAGAAGAGATGCGGTCGTAAAGAACCCAAACAAAGCCACTGGTAGATTCGAGAATCAGCAGTTAATGACTTATACGTAAAGGTGTCTAACGGGCCGGGTTGACCTGTAACCGGACCGGCCCGGTTCATAGGGGGCCGGGTGGGGCTGGGTAGGGGGGTTAGAGGGGCCTGGTCCGTTTATTTTTTTTTTAAGGGTTAACCGGACCGATCAAACCCAGTCCATGTGAACAGTGTCGTGTACCGGTTTAACCGGCCCGGCCCCGACCGGTACAACGGCTAAATTTTTTTTGTTTTTTATTTTTATTTTTTTGAAAAAATTGAAATACATGTAACTCGGCCCGGCCCGACCCCTTTAACCCCTACCCGTACGGGTTACTTTTTACCCGGATAAACCCGAACCCGTTAAACCCGTTAATAATTAATCAGAACCGGCCCGTACCCCCAACCCGTCCGGTTCAAAAAAATGTCTACCCGGCCCGGCCCACCCGTTATACATTATGTAACTCCTATATAATAGTAACGGTTATCCTTTGATGATCCTTTGTAACGCCTCATTAATGTAATAATTAGCCATTAATGAGCAATCATTATAGAAACCAAAACGTTATGCTAGGAAGCCCCTATATAAAAGGGAAGAATTGTAATACATAGGATCATCTGAATTCTCGAATACAAACTGCTTTACTTTTCTGCATTCTATACTGCTTATTATTCCTTTTGATGAGTTGTAGCTTGTTTTGATGATATAACAAACCTTCCTTGTAAGGAACCAGGTCAATATTATACTAGCAGCATCACAAAGTCATCCATACGTCTTGAAACTTCAGCTCATGTGAACGTCGGCTCATGCAAAGATGCGATAAAGAAAAACCAGCTGAGGGACCTGATCCCTTAGCACACCTCAGCAGCAGGATCGAGAGATGGGACAGCGACGGAAGATGTGACAACGTAGGTAACTGCTGCACTGTTCACGCTACAGTGTAGCAACAGTACATCAGTCATTTTTCTGATGGTTAAGGCTCTTTACCTCAAGGATATTGGACATCCTTCTTGGGATATGCAAGGCTTGATAATATCAAAAGGATGAACAACAACATTTGGAACTTAAGCTTTTGAAAAAAAGAAATACTCAAGCATTAAGTGCTCTCAAGCATTAAAGACTCAAGAGCTTCAAGAGCAAGAAGACAACTCCACTAAGGTCTACAAACGTGCTCATCAAGTATTGATAATGTCCTTAGTTGAGTTGTAATCTTGTATTTTGTTTTTATTGTATCCTACTAGCTTTTGTAGAAGCAACTAGTTAGGAATCTCTTTTTATCTTTATTCTCTTGATCTCACTGTGACTAAAGGTAGTCATGAGTCAAAGTCTTTGTAACTAGAGAGTTTCAAAGTGGCTTGTAATAGTATAAATTACAAGTTAGTGAAGTTGAAATCCTACAAGTGTAGGTCGTGGTTTTTGTCCCCTTGAGTGGGATTTTTCCACGTAAAAATCCGATGTCTCCTTGTGTACTTCGTCTAGCTCATAACTCTGTGGAAACTGGTAGAGAACCTGATACCTCTACTGTTTGGTGGACCCCTACAAACTAACACATTTATTCATTATATTATTCACTCGATTATCAGTAACCCGCGTTTATCCTAAAATAACTTTGGTCAAGAAATCTTATTCTTTGATTAAACATAAGAACCATTAAAGAGGAGCGTGCTTCCTATCCAGATTTCTTTTATATTCTCCGGACTCAAACCGAATATATCTGGTTATGAGATCCCACCATAATTCAGGGTGGTAATCAAAACATTCAGTTCGTGACTAAAGATATTTGAGGCCTCATTTGTTTTTTTTAAGATTAAGACGTCTGAATCTGGATACACATCTGAATATCAAGATGTGTATTAAGATTAAGACATCTGAATCTGAATACACATCTGAATATATTAAGATGTGTATTAAGATCTGAATAGAAATAATTAAGATTGTTTGATTTTTAACATCTGAATGTATAAAATTTATCTTTATTTGAAAATTAATAAACATAAAATTCAAATGAAATACTAACTAATCTAATATTCTATCAATAAAATATATAATTTTTTAAAATATGATAGTTGTTGGTGGTGATGGCTAACGGGTGATAGAGGCGGTGGTTGGTGGTAATTTTGGTTGATGATGGCGGTTCATGCTAGTAGCTAGTAGTGATTGGTAGTGGTGCCAATTATGATTGAGGATGGTGGTGGTGGGTGGTGATAGTTAATAATGGTAGGTGGTGGTAGTAGTTGTGAGTGAGAAAGGTGGTAGGTGGGTGGTGGTAGGTTATAATAATGGAAAATGTAGCTGTGATTGTTGGTGGTGATGGGGTGGTCAGTTGTGGTAGTTGAGGTGGATGAGTGTTGATTGTGGGTGAGAATGATATATGGTAGTCGGAGTGGCAGGGATAGTGGATGGTGATGGTCGATAATGGTGGCGGCTATGATTGAGAATGATGGTGGCGTGATGGTGGTGGTGGAGGTGGTGGTGGTGGTGGTGGTGAGAGTGGTGGTGGTGGTAGTTGATAATGGTAGGCGGTGGCAGCAGATAATAATGAATATGTGATAGCATCTTAATGAAATTAAGTCTCTATTATAGATCTTAATCATACAGACCTATTCAGACCTATTAAGTGGTTGTGAAGTAAAAAAAACAAACACACTTAATTATTAAGATCTGAATGATCAAGATTCAGACTTTAAAAACAAACGCACTTAATGTCTGAGATCTGAACGATTAAGATTCAGACCTCCTTTAAGTGCAAACAAATGAGGCCTGGGGTCTCAGAATTGATTAATTACTCACTCTTGTGCTTATTGAAATACAGCTGTCCGAATTACAGGAGCTATATGTATATAGACTAATCACTTCACATTAACATCTGAAATTATAACAGATGACAAGAGCTAAGGGAATATGGCTTTGAATATTATCATCAATTTGAAAACTAACGTTTCTTTGAAATTTATATCATTTTTTTCTTCAATTAAATTGAAATTTGTAACGAGAACACACTGCTGCTACAGAGGAAATATAGAAAAAAAAAAAGTATCACGACCCAAAATCAAAACGCCAAAGATTGTAATGGCGCCTAACATCGCTCGCTAGGCAAGCCGACACATCAAATAATACAAAAAGAGAAACAATAAATATCTGATAGCTGAACAAATAACATAACGTAAAAACAATTCCGTAAAATATAATACGTTCTAAAACCAATAACTAACGTAAACTACCCCAAGATTTCGTATCACAAGTACATAATTTTCTAAATTCAAATAAATACAATGTATTATGAAAGAAATACAATGTTATCTGAAACAAAATGGAAACAATACAACGAAAATAGGAAAGTGACTCTAAGGCCTACGAACGGGATGTAGCTCTACCTCAAATCACTATCCGGTATCAGTTAAGTAACTCTTGAGACTCCGTTGCTACCAATATCAAAATATGCACAAAAAGTTCATAAGTGTATTATGAGTACATTCGTCTCAACTTATTCAGTAAGTGTCGAGCCTAATCTCGACGAAATAGTGACGAGGCTAAGATAAGACACCTACAATAAATATGTGCAATTATATATATAAAAGAATAACAAGTAAAAAAAGTTAAATGAAACAACGGTATAGGCAGTGGCGTAGGCCAAGGGTGGTTAAGCGCACACCTTTCGTCGAAAAATTATATTGCATATATAAATTAAATACTATTTTATATGGTAATATATTATAGTTTGAACATCCTTAACATAATTGAGTGAGGCAGTCCAGTGGCTCAGGGTGTTCAGAGTGATGTGTTATTTGCGGGTACAAAGTTCTACCCATTTTGTTTGCCAAAATTAAACGGAGACCATCATGTGTGGTCTATTTGATTCTTTTACAATCAAAAGGTTTTCATAATAAAATAACTCTTAAAACTTAAAATTTGTGTAAAAATAAATAACTATTCTTGAATGTAAATTTTTAACTAAAAGATATTTCGTTAAAAAATTTATAATTTAAAAGTCAAGCTCTATAAAACTTATGGTACACCATTTATCGACAAAAAAAAATTCTTGACTTGTTTAAAGTTTAAACACCCCGACGAAATTTTTGGCTACGCCACTAGGTATAGGACAACGAAATGGGAAAGAAACCACCAAGTAAAAATTCATATTACCAAATATCAAGTAAAACAACAAATTCAACAAACTCTCATGACACCATCCTTCATGCTTTTGCTCTCATCCTCACTGTATCAAATAAATGCAAGTGCACGACATCACCCTTCGTGCTTTTACTTTCGTCCTCACATGATCGTAATAAAAATTCATATGCACGACATCACCCTTCGGCTTTAACCTCTCATGATAAATAAGCATGTGCAATGCATCACCTTTCGTGCTCTTATCCTCACATCCACTCAATCAATGATATCAATATGCAAATGAGGTAGGGCGACACCTTTATGCTCTTCAATCTTCTTCACCAAGCAACAATAATTACACAATACAAGCAAGGTGGGAAGCAAATTTCAACCTCAACAATAGTGTTAGAATAAGAAAATTCAACTTTCAAATATTACAACAATTTCAACATAAACAATAAACACGGAAGTGAATAGTCAAAGATAAACGATCTATCGAAGGCATGGAATAACATGGCACAAATAAGGCAATTTTCACCCCATGCTTTAACCGAATGACAGTGCATATACACTCTCCACCTCGCATATATGTCGTCTCCACACATAGTTCGCATAGATAATAGACCAAACAAGTCATAATCCCCTCAAGTCAAAGTTAACCATGACACTTACCTCTTTCTGAAGACAATCAATAATCAATCACGACTTTTCCTTTAGAAAAAGCTTCCAGACCAATATAATCTAGCTAAATATAGTTCAAACAATTCGAAACAACCTTTAGAAACTACCCATGAGTGAAAAAGGTTCAATCTTTAATGAAATTGAAAAAGTCAACAAAATCAATCTCGGGCTTGCTTGGTTGAAATTCGTGATTTGGACTAAATTCTGATTATCCATTCACCCCCAGCCAAGATACGTGATTTGTTTCGAAATTCGACCTCAATTCGAGGTTTAAATCTCAATTGTGTCAAATTCCTAAATTCTACCCAAAATCCCTAATTTATATCTTTAAACTACTAAATTTAAGGATAAGAATCAATGAGTGTTTATGAAAATACATCAAAACTAGTTGAAAAGAATTAACCAATGAAGTTGGGATGAAAATCTCTTCAAAAATCTCTCCAATCCATGCTCTAGGTCTAAAAAATGGTGGAAGATAGTGAAATTCCGATTTCAGCTTTTTATATGGCATTAAGTTCTCTTTGCATTCGCGGAGCATCTGCCGCATTAGCAAAGTACACATGCCAATTGGCCTTTTCATTCGCGAGGTCCGCACCACGCTCGCGAAGGCATCACTCTCTCCAAGCCTCCGCGTTCGCGTTCAAGAGGTCGTGTTCGCGATAGAGACCCCACCTGGCCTTCCCAGGCATCCTAAGCCTACGCGTTCATGAAGGACAATGCGCCCCCCCCCCCCCCCCCC
>ML260719.1:0-77191 GCA_005239495.1 Nicotiana undulata | reverse complement strand
CCCAAGCCTTCGCATTTGCCAGCTTCCCCTCGTGTTCGCATAGAGTAACCTTACCTCATCCCCAAGTTTCCCCTTCACGATCGTGATAAAGGCATCACACTCACGAAGCACTGAGATAAACATGAAAAACCAACTAACTTTGCGGGGCCAAAATTGGTCTGAAATTGATCCGAAACTCAATGTAACAAAGACCCCGGTGCTCCAATATTCTGAACATGCACACAAGTGTAGTAACATCATACAAACTTGCTTGCTCACTCAAATCATCAAAATAACATAAAATATCAAGATTCAATCATTAAAACACAAGATTATTCAAAGTTTAAACTCATTTTTTTAACTTTTCACATAACGCGCTGAAACGTCTTCGGGTCTACCGGGACCCTAACAAAACATACGTACAAGTCCAAACACATCATACTAACCTACTGGGATCATCAAAACACCGATCCGAGGACGTTTATATAGAATTTTGACCGTGGTCAACTCTAGTTTATTTTTAAAACTAAAAATCACATTTTTTTAAAATTTCACATATAAACTTTTCCAAAAATGGCACGGGCCACGCACGCAAGTCATATATTATCAAATAAAGCTATGAGAGGTCGCGAAACATAGAAAAGGGTGCTAGTACTCAAAATGACCTAGCAGGTCATCACAAAAAGAGGAAGAACAGAAGTGAATTCAACAAGAAGAATAGATGAAAATTGTTGATTGTATTTGCCACTTATTTAAAAAGGAAGAGTGATTATACTTAGTGGACTTATAACTCAGAATCATTATTATAAAGCTCAATGGATACTAGACCTTAGTGTAAATACATGGAGCAAATTTACTCTAAGAATGTCTATTACATAAAGTCAAGTTTTCGAAATATATATAGTTCAATACAAAAACAAAGGGCTACCAAGGAAAAGCTTGGGGATCACCCTGAATGCTAACGATCTCACAATTCAAGAGTCAAGAAGGTTATAATAACCCGACCCTCAAGTACATCTTTACTAGGACTACAAGTACAAAATTGTGTTGTATACAAGATATCAGTAGTTGGAATAGTGAGGATGATGTAAATTAAGAATCCACCAAACTGTATAGAGAACCTGGTTCTCTATTAGTTCCCACAAAACACCCACCCAAACAGTAGTAAGTAATAACACGACAGTATTTTACGTGGAAAACTCCCAACTCACGGGATTAAAATCACGACCTACACTCGTAGGATTTCAACGTCACTAACCTAGCAAACTTTAGATTACAACCTATTGTAATCTAGGAATTAAACTCTTAATCCCCCACCTACTTGTAATAACTCTATTCCAAGCATCTTTGTAATAACTCTTTGTCAAAGCTCACCATTTTGACTAACTCCATCCAAACGCACGATTTATTACAGAAGATATCCTACAAAATGCTTCTAACTAAGCTGAGTAGGAATTACAAGTAAATAACACTAACAAAGATACAACAATACTAAGGACACAGGATAAACTCAGTACTGGGATCTGGTCTTTTGTTCTGTTTCTACTTTGTTATTCAAGCCTTCGATTCAATGAAAGATGACATCCTACTTGAGAGATATTTCCTAGAACAACATCATCCATCACAAAATCTACTCCATTAACTTTCAGGCAGATATTCTCCTATTCCACAGCAAATAGATCTGCGTAGTGAACCTCATCTTCATAAACCTTGGGACTCTGAATGGTAACAGATGAGTCCACTTCTAAAACTCGCAGATTGGAAACAGCTGTCTCATGCTTGACATTTCAATAATGTCAGCGTCAAACACTCTGCCCCATAGCACCCATTGCTTCTTCAGGTTTTCTCTACTCAACTTCTGACACATCTACTTTGGCTTTCTTGGAGAAACCAGGTTCCTCTCTGTCACTTTCCTTTCTCTTCTAAGACTTCTTCACACTTTTCTCCTTCTTTTCATGCTTACTTTTCTCACCAACCTCCTTTTCTTCATCACTCTTCTCAATATCAATCTCCACCTCTTTCACAAACAATCCTCTCTAGGGATTTGCAAGCACATATTTTTTTAGAGGATTTATGAACCAAGGAATAAGATTCCTCATTCACCCTTTCATCTTCAACATTCACAATGTTTGTCAGAGGTACATCCTCCTCATTCACTAACTTTCCCCCTTTCACCAACCTTCTTCTTTTCTTTTCTTCCTTGTTTCTCGTCAAAGCACTCTTAAGAGCTTATTTCTTCTACTTCCTAGTAGTGGGTCTTTTAAGAACGGGCTCTTTAGGAACTGCGTTGCCACTTCTAGCAGCAATAAAACTTCCCAAAATCACATCATCATAGTCTTCCTCACTGTTATCATTCTTTTCTTCAGACAGAGGGCTCATCTCAAGGATTACGGAGTTTAATGGCACTGTATCAAAGTGAGGAGAAGGAGAAGGGTCAGTACCGTAGGGGCTCTTTGGTAGAGCATTGGGGTTGCATCCCATGTAGGAGCAGAGTGCTTTTATTAGGTAGAGGGAGCAAGTTCCTGTGTTGTCTTTCCTGTAGTACTAACTAGCACCAAGTTACCATGAGGCACAAGTTCCCCGCCTCCCACTCCATTTCCTTATCCTTCCCTCTGAGACCTAGATGTCACATCACCACACTCGTATTCCCCAACCAAACCTCCATCGATAGCGATAAGTAGCATGTTCTCTATAGCTTCACTTTCACTCACACCCAACAGTGTAGAATCAATAGATGCAAGAGAAGCATTACCTGACGGAGAGGCAACATTCAGATCAAACATAGGAACAGGAGGAGTGATAGGAAATTCTGATGCTTCACCACTACCAACAACATCCTCTTGGGCTACAGAGACCTCCCCAACTTGCTGACTTGAAACTCCTAGTCCCTCTTCTCCGGCGAAGCAGAGGGAGAGGTTGTAGCGACAAACCTTTTGGAGGTTTGAGTTTTGCGACTACGATGAGAACCAAAACTCGATGCTGTAGAGTAAGCAGTAGGTGGTTGTTGGTATAAGTTGGGTTTTTTACTGGGTGACAGTTGAGACTCAGGCTCGCGCTGTTGTGCTTCGTGAGACAAAGGCGGATTTGGAGTGACACTGGTGACACTTGAAGTCTTTGGATTCTGGGAAGACATAGTGATTTTTGAAGTAAAGACACGATAAAGAGAGGGCTTTTTTAGAGAGGAAGGAAGTTTGATGGCTTTGATGTAGACAATTGTGAGAAAGACATCTTTTGGGGTTATTTAGAAGATATAAGGGACCGATTACAAATGGGTGCAATGGACTGGGTAGACGGGTCGGTTTGTAAATATGTGAGGCTTTAGCTTTAAGAATGATGAGAGAAAAAGGCGGATACATTTAATGACGTGGCACTTTTATAGCCGTTTAAAATATGTATGAGTGTAAAAGGAACTACTAACCTGAGTCAAGGGAACCTAGTTCCCTGACTGAGTTTTGTAAATCTGAGCCTCATCCTTCTACCAAAATGCAATATCATTAGCTTCTTGTTTGCTCTGTAGTTTCCATGAATGTTTACTGTAATTATATAGAATCGAGTTAGAAATTGTCAGAAAACACCTTTAGCAGTTTACCTTTTCATTTCTTCATAGCCAATCATTGAGGAACCTCATGCTCAGTTTGATTTTATCAGTCCCAACTCCTATCAATTCTTTTCAAAGTCCTTTATGCTTAATGCTTTGATGAAGATATCAACTACCTGGTCCTCTATTTTGCAAAACTTCATGTAGATGATACACTTTTCAACATTATTCATAAGAAAGAGATGTCGCGCATCAATGTGCTTTGTCCTCTTATACGGAACCGGGTTCTTTTCCATGTTGAGAGCACTTGTGTTGTCACACAAAAATGGTAAACAATCAGAAAACACACCAGAATCTTCCAGTTGTTTCTTGATCTACAGCAGTTGAGCACAACAGGAAGTAGCTGCCACATATTCAGTTTCTGTAGTAGAAAGAGCCACAAAGTTTTGTTTCTTTGTACCATATGAAAACAAGAATGATCCTAGGAAATGTGCCATCCCATATGTGCTCTTTATATCCACCAAATAACCAACATAATCCAAATCAGCATACCCAATTAAGTCAAAATTGTCCCTTGAGGGATAGTAAAAGACTAGGTCATATGTTCCTTTGAGATACCTTAGAATTCTCTTGGAAGCTTTCATAGAGATTCCTTTGGACTTGATTGGAATCTAGCACATAATCTCACAGTTATCACAATGTCAAGTCTGATGGCTGTGAGATACAAGAGTGAACCAGTGATACTTCTTACATAACTTCATTCACAGGGATCCCAGGTTCGTCCATGTCCAGATGAGTGGCTCTGGAAATAGGAGTATCAATGGTCTTGCACGACATGGAAGAGTGAGTGCCACTTCATTGCTCAGCATTAGGAGTTCCTTGCACGACATCAACAACTATGTTTTCGGCTTCAGTTGCTGTAATAGAGGAACCATGTCCCTCTAAATCGCCTAGAGGTTCTGCTGCATCTTCTTCATTAGATTCCTTGAACTAACTCATCAGATCATCCTTCCCATTTTCCATATTATTTATTTCTCCAGGAACCTTTGACTGCTCTCTGTCTTAATCGTTCTTATCATGTGAATCTTTCCCACTTAAGTGGTGTGATTCTTCAAAGATTACATATACGCTTTCTTCAACATATTGAGTCCTTTTGTTGTAGACCTTATATGCTTTTCTTTGTGAAGAATATCCAAGAAATATCCTATCATCACTTTTCGCATCAAATTTTCTCAGCGCTTCCTTACCATTATTGAGAACGAAACATTTGCAACCAAACATTCTCTGGTAAGTCAACTTGGATTTCCTCCCGTTTAGCAATTCATACGGGGTTTTATTTAAGAGGGACCTGATCGTGCACCTGTTTATTAAATAGCATGCAGTGTTCACCGCCTCAGCCCAATATCTTTTTGGTACACCACTATCAATCAACATTTTCATTGACATGTATTCAAGAGTCCTATTTTCCTCTCCACAACACCATTTTGTTGGGGGTGTTCTTGGAGCTTAAAAATTATGACTTATACCATTTTCAGCGCAGAATTCGTCAAATTTTGCATTGTCGAAGTTTGTACCATGATCAGATCTTATGCTTACAACATTATGGCTCATTTTCACTTGAATCTACGTCACAAAAGAAACAAATTAAAGACTGGAAAGGTTTCATCCTTGGTTCTGAGGAACAAGGTCCATGTGAATTTGAAGTAGTCATCCACAATGACAAAAATGTATTTCTTTCCTACTCTACTGGGTACCCTCATAGGTCCACACAGATCGATACGAAGAAGAACTAGTGGCCTTGAGGTGCTTACTTCCTCTTTTGGCTTGAAGGGGGACCTGACTTGCTTTCCTTTCACACATGCATCACACATACTGTGATCCTTGAGCCTTGACTTTGGCAGCCCACGGACCAGATCCTTCTTAACTAGCTTGTTCAACAAGGAGAAGCTTGCATGTCCCAATCTTCTGTGCCCCATCTCATCATCATCATCAACAACACTCAAACATGTAATATCCCCACTATTTAAGAACTCAAAGTCAGCTACATATATGTTTTTGAATCTTTTTCCCGTCAGAACCACTTTACCAGTCACAAGATCAACGACTGTGCAAGTCTTTGATAAGAACTCCATCAGATTTGGGAGACACTCAACAGGCTGTATTTGAGGTCATTCACATAATACACATTCTCAATTGAGTGAGTGAGTGTCTTCCCGACTCTTCCAACTCCTAGAATGTATCACTTTT
This sequence comes from Nicotiana undulata, assembly GCA_005239495.1. Taxonomy (NCBI): domain Eukaryota; kingdom Viridiplantae; phylum Streptophyta; class Magnoliopsida; order Solanales; family Solanaceae; genus Nicotiana; species Nicotiana undulata. The sequence continues at coordinate 71,427 of ML260719.1, read as the reverse complement.
TGCCATTTCCAAAGGACACACTCATACCTTGCAGGGCTTTGAGTGAAAGGAAATCATCATTGCTTCCAGTCATATGCTTAGAACGGCCGCTATCCATATACCATCTTTGGATGCTTCCGTTCACTGCTCTCTGCACAAGAAAATTAGAGATTAGACTTAGGAACCCACACAAGTTTGGTCCCTTAGGGTGAATTAAACTTCTTCTTGTCCAAGCAGGCATCACAAGTTTTTTTATTGGAGGGACCATGTTCCTTAGCAGTAGGTACTTTTTCAACAAAAACTTTATTTTTCTGTTGGGACTGAAATCTAGATTTACAGGAGTCTTTAAAATGCCATGTGTTACCACAAGAGTGCAAGCCAGTTATCAGGGACAGTAACACACTTGTTATGTGGGTTGTAAGTAACTTTTTTCTTTTTGGAACCCATTTCCCTGCTTGTTCCCCGCGTTGCTTTTATACATGGAAGTGATTGTATCAGCGGACTAGGTCCACTTTAGAGATTTATCTAAGTCATTTTTAATCCTGCTTAGATCTTTCTGAAGTTGTCTATTTCTTTCAAATTCATCACACGTACTCAATTTTACCATTTTGAGCTCATATAAAAGTTTAAGGTGTGCCTCACTCGCCACTTCCTTACCTTTTGAAGTGTTTCTAAAACTATTTCCCTTTTTAATTCTTCTATTGTTTCCTTTAGATCCACAACAACTAGCAACAAGCCATCTTTCCCATGCTCTACCTTTTCAATTTTCTAAGTTAGAGCATCTTTTTCCCTCTTTAAGCCCTCAATGGTTTCTTTTAAATCAACAACTACGACTACCAAATCATCTCTCTCATGTTCTACCTCTTCTAGTTCCACAGTTAAAATATTTGTATCATCAATAAGGTTATGATAAGCATCAATTAGAACATTTGCTAATGATACAAGATTCTTTTGGGAGTAAGACTTCATATTTCTTTGAACGTCTAGAAAGTTTACCTCATCATCATCGTCATCTTCATCCTCGTCAGATTTTGCCATCAGGGCAAAGATGAAGTCATATTCAAATGCTTCGCTTTAAATGGACATCATGGAGGTGTCGCCTTTTTCATCATCTCCCTCAAATTCACTGGAGGAATCTCCCCATGCAGCAAGAGCTTGTTTCACAACATTGTCAGCGACATCTTTTCTCTTGAATTTCCTATCAGGAACCAGGTTCATCTTGGTTGTTTTGTCTGTGTTGTGCTTGTACTGGTCTTTCTTTTGGAGAGGGCAATCTTTGATGAAATGTCCTAGCTTCCCGCATTTATGACAACAATCACAGCCTTTTGATCTGCTGGAGCTACCCTTTTTTACCTCCATTTCTGCGAACCATTTTCTAAAACCTCCTTGTCAAATAGGCCATATTAGCATCCTCACCACTTGAGTCACTGTTGTCTGCCATGAGAACCAGTTTCTTCTCCTTTTTGGGTTCTATTCTTCATGGTCCTTCTTCATCTTTTTTTTTCATTTCGTAGGTCTTCAAATTTACAATGAGTTCGTGAATGGTTAGCTTTTGCAGATCTTTTGCCTCTGTGATAGCATTGACTTGGAATGATTATTTTCTAGTCATCGTTGACTGCCAAGAACCAGGTAATACACTTAGTATTTTCCTGGCCAGTTTGTTCCTTGGAATGATTTCTCCTAGAGAGAGGAGCTCATTGATGATGGAAGTGAAGCGGGTATGCATGTCTTGAATGGACTCATCATCCTTCATCTTGAAGATTTCATACATAGTAGTGAGCATGTCAATCTTTGACTTCTTGGCTTGAGTTGTTTCTTCATGTATGGTTTGGAGAGCCTCCCATATCTCCTTGGAAGATTGACACGCTAAATTTCTATTATACTCGTCTAGTACAATGCCACATACAAGGATCTTGTTTGCTCTGAAGTTTTTTCTATAGCTTTACAGTCGACAACGTTATACTCTTTCCTTGTCTTTGGAACTGTCATTGATGGATGCCAATGGTCTTCATAGGGACGAAGGGTCCATCGCAGATAACATCCAAAAGCTCTGAATCTTGAACCATGATAAAATCATACATCCTTGTCTTCCACCATCCATTAGTATTGTCCATTGAATCTTAGTGGCATATAGGTTGATTGACCTTCTTCAAAGTTTGGTGGAGTTGTCATGTGGATCCTTTCTAAGTGTTAGCCTTTTAGAAAGAACCTGCTCTAATACCAATTGATGTAAACTAAGAGTCCACCAAACAGTATAAAGGAAATGGTTCTCTATCAGCTCCCACAGTACGCACACACACAACAGTAAGTAAATGACACAACAATATTTTACGTGGAAAACTCTCAGCTCACGGGATTAAAAACCACGACCTTCACTCGTAGGATTTAGACTTCATTAACCGAGCAAGCTTTAGATTAAAACCTATTGTAATCTAGGAATTAAACTCGTAATCCCTCACCTACATGCAATAACTCATTGCAAGTCTCCTTGTAATAACTCTATTACAAAGCTCACCACTTTGATTAACTCTAGCCAAACACAAACACACGGTTTATGGTTTTACAGAAGATATCCTACAAAATACTTCTAACTAAGTTGAGTAGGAATTACAAGTAAATAACACTAACAAAGATACAACAATATTAAGGACATACGATAAACTCAATGTTGGAGATGTGGTCCTTTGTTCTGTTGCTACTTTGTTCTTCAAGCCTTGGAGTCAATAAAAGGCAGCAACACACTTGAGAGAGACTTAATGATTCAGGGTTTGCAAGTGTGTGTTTTCCCTTGTCTCATGTTGGTAATATATAAGTGAGGTCATTGGGATGATGTACGCAGATATGCGATACAAGGCATGCTCCACAAAGCGATTTGTTGCACTGTTGCGTGTGCAGTGCAATAGTGCATCGACTTTAACAGCTATAAGGAGTTGACTTGTACTGTGACTGGAGGAACTGATAGCCATTTGTTTTCTCTGCCATTTCTTTGACTAATAATGTTGGAACTTGTGTCAAACATGTGACTTGTTGTTCTGAGCACTTGAGGCTGCGTAACAGGTTCCCTATTGTTCTCATACGAAGTTTCTTAAATCATCAAAATATAAAGGCACACAACTTATTAGAGGAACAAAGGAACATATGGGAAAAGAGGTTTAGTGACGCAATGGAATCTCGCACATTCAACATAGTGTTCGGATTCATGTGCCTTCCAGAACTAGGGGTATTCGAGCCTGCTGCGTACGATTAGCAAACCTTGCGACGGCATGACGTCGGGGAAATAATAGAAGCTATGGGGCTTCTATAACTTGAATGACCATTTGAGTAATTAACTATGTTTAAAAGGACAGTCACGATAGAGTTGTTGCGATGCGACAGGAGGATGCATAGAAAGTCCAGAAAACAGAAGCTAGAGCAATTCCGAATTAACCCGATAGATCTATTATCAGATCACAATGGCAAAGCAGGAGCCAAGGTTTTGATTTTAGGGGCTTACTGGGTGCCTTTTGACAATGTTGTTTTCAATCTGGGGTACAAATTGACTAGCCGTACTCAGTATTACGGCATTTTAGATCTGCGCCTAGTTATAGAAAATACTATATTGAACTATAGTATATTTTTTTATATAAACGAAATAATATGAAGGGCTTTTGACACGTTCATGATATGCTATATGTACTTGATTCATTCGTGCAAGTTGGTTTTTTTTTGCATCCCAACTTTGTAAATAATTGAAAATAGCTAAATAGTGTTAGCAATATCACTCTCACACAAAATTTTCATTAGTAGATCAACTCCTCGACAAAAAGTAAGAAATTCTGCATATTTGACTAATTCAAAATGAAAGATGAGGTTGCTCCCTCGATAAAACTAGCCAATAGATGTAAGTCTTGGGTCTTGACAATATACATTAGGGAAATAGTTATAAAGGAGTAAATCCGTTCTATACTGATAGGAAGGAAAACAAATGCTATATCAATACCAAAAAGTTAGACATGATAGGATGTTTTTTGTTGATATTAATGACCTAGCTTTTAGATATTGATCTAACACCCACCGTTGGAGAAGTCTTGTTTGATTGATAATCTTTTGATGTTAATGGATACGCTATTTTAATTAATTTCATTAACGTCAAATTAAATTTTAAAAATTCTATCTTTCTGTTTAAAGATGAGAAAGAGAAGTGTTTAGTTTCGTGGGGTATGGATTAATCAGTCAGTTAAGAAATCAATTTTTAATAATTGATTGATTAAAAAACTTTCAACTTTATGATTGACTTTCCATCTGCATGGATGGGAAGACAAGTAGGAGTACAATTTTTGCACATTTGGGTGGGTGAGATGGCGGGCGTTTGGACATAAAAGTGTAAAATTTCGAAAAAAGTAGGAAAAAATAATTCGAGTGAAAATTATTTGAAAATTAGAGTTTTGTTTGAACATGATTATAATTTGGAGTTATTTTTTTGGATTTTTGTGAGTGATTGAAGTAAATTTTTTGAAAAATAGCTTTTTGGAGTTTTTTAAGTTTTTAAAAAATTTTAAAATTCAACTTCAAGTTAAATTTAAAATTTTCATGACCAAAAGATGATTCCGAAAAAGTAAATCTTTTTCGAAAAAAAAGTAAAAAATAAAAGAAAATTTATGGCCAAACGAACCATTAGTAAAATTATATGTCTTTTCCCCGAGTGCTAGTCTTTCTTATACTTCAGAATGATTGAACTATTTCTCTAACAAAGTAATACCTAGAGTTTATTATAAAAGAAATGAATTCTGAAATTTAATATGACAAAGCCAGTTTTATGCATTGGAAATATTGATTTACGCGGAGTCTTTGTTCATAAGTCAAATCTTGTGCATTCTACGTTATTTCATTCATTCAATTTATAGCATATAATTACTAGTAGATACGCCTTTTGAAAAGAAAAAAATACTGTTTCCGTTCCAGTTTATGTGAATCTATTTTTTTTTTGGTTCGTCCCAAAAAATGACCCATTTCTAAATTTGGAAATAATTTAGCTTAAACTTACAATTATACCCTTAATGATAGCCACACAAATACTTTGGGTCCCTTTTTAACTTGTTTAAGACCACAAATTCCAAAAGTCTTCATTTTTTTTAAAACTTCGTACTCAGTCAAACAGGTTCACATAAATTGGAACAGAGAGAGTAGTATGTACCGTACAAAGACTAGTAGACAACGTCATACTGCGGTCACGCTTAACACTATGTTTGGATCACTGTTACCCATCGTTTTATAATGTATCGTATCGTACTGTAATGTATCGTATCGTATTATGAATACAATGTTTGGATAGATCGTATTGTTTGTTGTTGTTAAATAATATTTTGTTGTTGGTTTGACTGTATCGTACTGTATTGTAACTGATAAGTTTACTAAAATACCCTCAATTATTTTAAATATTTAATTTACCAAGAATTACACATAAAAATTATTTAAGAAAATCCCTTTCTACTAATTTATCACTAATTTTGTCTTATATATAAATTAAGCAATTCAATTCATGCAAATTCTATCGAAATAATTAGTTGAACAAGTTAATAATATTAAAAATAATAATAAGTACACTATATACATAATTAGATCACAATAATTAAAATTTTAAGAAAAGTGTTAAGTAGACTCCATTAAGACAAAAGTAAAATAAAACCTTTACATGAAGAGTATGGAGAAGCGACAGAAGAACAAAACGAGTTTTTCACGTATGTAGGTTATTATATAGGTTATATTTGGGATGTTGTCTTCGAGAATTTATATAGGTTATTAGACTTCACGTAAAATTCTATTATAGAATTATATGAGAAAGAGACTTAGTAATTATTTAAAATAAAAAAAGGTAAAGGGTAAAATAGAATTATAAAGTAATAAGTTAGGGCATAATTAGAAAGAAAAATAGAAAATGATCCCACCACATCAAATCGGTTATTTAAAAAAATGGAACTTTTCATTGTTCCGAAACAATGAATTTAATAATACAATACAACTAATTTTAACTAAACAAACAAAACAGACATTATTCTCAAAAAATAATACAATACGATACAATGGATAACAATCATCCAAACAAGTTTTAAGCGGCAAACTCATAACTTAAATAATAGGGACCGGGAAATGATCTAAGTCGGGTTTTCTCATTTCAAGTCTTATTAAGGGTGTTTTTGGATAATATGTATATTGTTGGAGAGTAGATTTATCCCTCGTCGGTTGTGTAATAAGAATTTCTAAAGAGCATGGACCACTCACGTCTATTGCCTTAAATTTTGGATGGAGTAGAGCAGAACATTATAAATATTTTATCCTTCTTGCTGGCTGTGGCGGAGCTAGAAATTTTGCTATTAAGGGTGTTAACTGAACACCCTTCACTCAATATGGTTAAGGTACTATTTGCTGGCGGAGAGGCATACCCAGTGTTTTGAAAGGTGTTTCGGGGTGAGACGCACCAAAAACACCCTGAGGCGATAGTGTGAGACGAAAGTCTCAAGAGGCGTACACCTAGTAATTTGGGATGTACGCCCGGGTGTTCAGGGCATACACCCGGGCATTTGAGGCACGTTCTTTTAGTGAGGCGTAAGCCCCAGAGACTTTTTCAAATTAAAACAAAATTTGTTGAATAAGTCTTTCATACAATACCCATGTTTACGGTAGAAATCGAGGATACCCGATTTTACGGGTTCGAGAGTTTGTCTTGAGAGTAAGCCGATATCGAAGCAAGTTCGGGCTCAGAGAATATGAAGACTAAGGGATCGAGATCAGGCTAAATCAACGTCTCAGTAATAGAATCACGAGATATCCGCAATCGACCACCAATCCCGGCGAGAATCTCGGAACCGGTAGAATCATTAACGGTTAATGATATCAATCATGTATTTTACTTCCAAAATTAGAGTCATACCTTATTTAGGATTCCTCTACCGTATAAAGAGGAACCCTATTCATTTGTAAGGATCATATTATCATAATTATCATCATACACGAGTTATTGCTTACACTACTACTCAGAAATACAAACACTCTTTTATTCGTTCATAATTCTTTATAATTCTTATTCTTCATATTTTTATTGCTGCTCTTGATGTTATTGGCACTTGATCTCAAGTCTAATCCAGATTGGGTCAATAACTTGCAATTACACGGGTTTGATCCCGTTTAAATCGTTTAATTTCTTTATTTATTTAGCTATTTATCAGTTGGCATTGAATTAGATCACGTATCCTTATAACCACATTACAAGTTTAATTGTTACTCGTATTTTGAGGTAAACAGTTTGGTGTCTGATGACGTCCAAATCCACTACTAAAAGTAAATGGACACAGTCGCATGCAATATAAATTACCCAACTCTAAGTCGGGGTCGAATCCCCCAGAGAACAATATGTAGGCGATTAGGAATGTAAGAAAATTATCACTTAATGTGCAATGCCAAAAACTTAGAATTGGTTTTGAAAATATTATAGCTAAATGCAAAAATATAAACTAACCTAGAAAGCGAGTAAAATGATCAATGGCTACAAGTATGGATGCATCGGGAATTACACTCCAGTAACGATTTCACGATTTTATAAATATGAGCGAGTTTATGTTAATTAGCCACGGGTAAAAAATTCTATATTAGTTTCTTCTGAAGACTAACAAGACTTCCTAATTGAATTATCCCTACAAAAATCAAGAGATTAAGCACACCCGGATATGGCTACAAGTAGTTCAATATTATTCCTAGGTAGAATCTAAAAAATGAGGGTTAAAGCCTCAAGTTCTTGTTAATTAATCTTTTCCAACCCCAAATTATCTTTTTCAAAATTAATTCGAAGTTAACGGGCGAGTCCTAGGGCTAGATAATCCCTTTGAAAATATTAAATAACAAGAATAATTAAAGAAACAATAACTCACTTCATAAATAAATAAGAAGTGTTCAATACATAAGCACAACAAGGTATTTAATCCACACTTTAAACATGAATATTTCCATAAACAAGATTCAAGTGTTGGAAATAAGTATTACACATTTAGATATACAATACAAAGTAAGGAAATGAAGAAATGAACATAAATAGGTAAGAAATCCTCAACCAAAAGCTTCAAATCTTCAAGACCCAAGTGTGTGTGCAAGAACCCTAGCTTCCAAAACTTGTTTTCTCTACAAAGATGTATAAGATTTGCCAAAGATATTTTACAAGTGAGCTAAGTCGGGTATTAAATGGGTGTATGGCCAAAAAACTGTAAAATGACAAAAGTGCCCAAAACTGAAGCGCGATCTTCGCATTTGCGAACATTGACTTTCATGTTGACCTTCGCAAAATCGACTAGGACTTCGCATTTGCGAAGTTTGACTGTCTGGTTTGACTTCACATTTGCGAGGTCCTTTGTCGCATTTGCAAACTATGCTTGATTGGGCCTGCTTCGCAATTTCGATTGATTTCTCGTAATTCCCAGGTTTGCTTTCTTCGTATTTCCCATACATGTGTCACAATTGCGACACCTGAGGCCATTTTCCAGATTTAATTCTTTTTAATGTCTTTTTGACTCGATTTCACTTGGTTTCTTCATGATCACTTCTAAATCACATACAACCTATAAAATAGAAGTAAATGACGTTAAACACATGATTTTATCACTCAAACATAGCAAAAATATAGGCTTAAAGAAAATATAAGTTGGTAAAATACCAACTTTTTAGCGCCCACCATGAGGCTAAGGATAATAGTGATTGTTCAGTGTTGGTATAACACACTATTTAACGCTTGTTTCTTGTCAAGAATTTTGTTTTCAGGATAAATCATGCCAAACTCACAAAACACAGCTACACATGGTGACAACGACCTCGGACTCCACGGGAGAATGAGAATGTTATCGCTCCGGGAATCGAGGTTCCACAGGTTGACCTCGGAGGAGCACCGCCCACCAACCCGGTTGATGTTGGTTCACATATTGCTTTGAATGCGTATTTAGGCGGGGATCCTGATGGAAGCGTATGCAGAGAGGGTCGAACTGACGGTCGATCTACTCAGGGAAAATGAGATGAAGGTGTTAGTCTCCAAGTTATATTTGAAATGTTGCAAGCCCAACAGAACATCATTGCCGAGTTGCAAATCAGCACGTGGCTCCAAATAGGGTCGAACAAGAGGCTACTCGCCGTACTGATCCAGTACCTGAAAGGTCAGGCGATAATACTTCGACAACTGACCCTGCTATAATCAGAATGCTCGAGGAGCGTACTAAGAGAATAGAATTGGGAGAAAAGAAAATCGAGGCCAACGACAAGAAGGTGGAGACCTATAACTCTCGAGTTGATCAGATTTCGGGGGCACCCTCGATCCTAAAGGGAATGGACTCCAAAAGGTTTGTGCAAAAATCATTCCCTCCAAGTGCGGCACTGAAGCCCATACCAAAGAAGTTCAGGATGCCAAATATACCAAAATACAATAGGACCTCGGACCTCAACGAGCACGTTACCTCTTATACGTGTGTCATCAAAGGAAATGATTTGGAAGACGATGAAATCGAGTCAGTATTGGTAAAGAAATTTGGGGAGACCCTGTCGAAGGGAGCTATGATTTGGTATCACAACTTGCCACCGAACTCTATCGATTCGTTCGCCATGTGGGTAGATTCATTTGTAAAGGCACACACTGGAGCTATAAAGGTTGCAACGAGAAAATCAGACCTCTTCAAGGTGAAGCGGAGGGATAACGAGATGCTAAAAAGTTCGTATCTCGATTCCAAATGGAACGTATGGAGTTGCCGCCGGTTACCGACAATTAGGATGTTCAGGCTTTCACCCAGGGATTAAAAGAGCGGAGTTCGATTGCAGCACGCCAACTGAAACAGAATTTGATAGAGTACCCGGCTGTGACTTGGGCGGATGTTCACAACTGATATCAATAAAAAAATTAGAGTCGATGATGATCAACTGGGAGCCCCCTCAAGTTCAGTTCATCCTAATCGGTCGACATGTAAAAACCAAAGAGACGTTGATAGAGAATCAAGGTCGAATAAAGATCGGTATCAACCATATGCTTAAGAAAGAAGGAATAACCATCCGGGACGTAATTCTGCCCAAAACGATCGGAGGGATGACCAAGAACAAAATTCTCGAGGACTCATGAGCAAAACTAGATTCGACAAATATGCAGATCCCATAGAAGCACCCCGATTATCGGAGTACAATTTCAGTGTCGATGCCTCGGGTATCGTATCAACCATCAGAAGGATTAAATACACTAGGTGGCCTAGACCTATACAAACCGATCCTTCTAAAAGGAATCCAAACTTGATGTGCAAATACCATGGCACATAAATATCAGGGAAAGAGACACCAACAAAAAAAACGAGCAATAAGAACCTCAGCATACATGATCGTCGGTGGGGTCGACATTCCACAAGGACCTATCTTCAAACGCACCAAAGTATAAATTACAAGAGAAAAACGAACCTAGGACTATATGCCCGAAGGCACACTAACATTCAACGACGAAGAGACAAAAGGCCTTTCTCAGCCGCACAGCGATGCTCTGGTAATTTTTATTTTGTTAAATAAAAGTTAACGTGTTCTCGTGGATCCAGGTAGTTCGGCGAACATAATCAGGTCAAGGGTCGTAGAGCAGCTCGGCCTGCTAGATCAGATTGTACCTGCATCTCGAGTCCTAAACGGCTTCAATATGGATAGTGAAAAAACAAAGGGAGAAATAATCCTACCAGTGAACGTGGCAGGGACCATCCAAGACACAAAATTTCATGTCATCGAAGGCGACATGAGGTACAATGCACTGTTGGGAAGACCATGGATCCACAACATGAGGAAAGTACCGTCGACCCTTCACCAAATGATGAAGTTCCCAACAGTGGATGATCTGAAAATAGTTTTTGGGGAACAACACGCCACAAAGGAGATGTTTGCAGTCGACGAGGTGACGCCGATACCAGCACCTTCGACCTCAGAAAAGTCGAGCATCAAAGATAAGCAAGCGACCAAATAGAAATCACCGTCCCCAGCCTTGACTAAATCGGATAAGCAAGTAATCGAAGATGATGAAGAAGATTTTCTCACTCCTCGAACTTTCGTCATTCCCGAAGAATCGGATGCAACCAAATTGACGGTCGAAGGGCTGGAATAAATGATACTCATCGAGTATCTACCCGAACGTAAGGTATACCTGGGAACGGGGTTAACCCCCGAACTCAGGAAAAAACTAATTCAATTTCTTATTAATAACATGGATTTATTTTCATGGTCCCATTTAGACATGACGGGAATCCCGTCCAGGATCACAACTCATTGGTTGAGCCTGGATCCCAAGTTCACATTGACAAAGCAAAAAAGAAGGCCTCAGTCCGAGGTGAAGCACACCTTCATAAAGGAAAAGGTAACTAAACTTCCTAAATAGGGTTCATTCGGGAAGTCAAGTATCCCGAATGGCTAGCCAACGTGGTCGTAGTCCCCAAAAAGGGGAACAAACTTAGAATATGTGTAGATTATAAGGACCTGAATAAAGCATGTCCGAAAGACTCTTTTCCTTTGCCTAACATCGACTGAATGATTGATGCTACGACCGGCCACGAGATACTTACTTTTCTTGATGCCTATTCTGGGTACAACCAAATCCAGATGGACCCAGTAGACCAAGAAAAAACTTCTTTTATTACTAAGTACGGAACTTACTACTATAATGTAATGCCCTTCGGGCTAAAACATGCGGCAGCTACATATCAACGCCTAGTTAACAAGATGTTTGAAGAACAGATAGGAAAATCAATGGAAGTTTACATATTCGACATGTTAGTTAATTCCTTGCGCACAGAGGACCATTTGACTCATTTTACAGGAGACATTCAAAATCTTGAGGAAATACAACATGAATCTTAACCCTGAAAAGTGTGCCTTCGGGGTCGGCTCGGGTAAATTCCTCAGCTTTATGGTGTCAAATCGGGGTATCGAGATCAATATCGATAAGATTAAGTCCATAGAGGACATCACCGTCATGGATAGTGTAAAAGTCGTTCAGAGGCTAACCGGACGGATAGCTGCCCTAGGCCGGTTCATTCTGAGGTCGTCAGATCGGATCCACAAGTTCTTTTCCTTACATAAAAGGAAAAATGATTTTACATGGACTCTGGAATGTCAGCAAACATTGGAGTAATTGAAACGATACCTATCGAGCCCACCTTTGCTCCACACCCCAAAGGCAGATGAGAAGCTACACCTATACTTGGCGGTGTCCAAGATAGCAGTAAGTGGAGTATTAGTTCGAGAAGAACAAGGTACGTATTTTCCAGTTTACTACGTGAGTCAAACCTTAGGAGATGCGGAAACCAGGTATCCACACCTAGAAAAATTGGCACTTGCATTAATAAGCGCATCTAGAAAACAAAATCCATATTTTCAGTGTCATCCTATATGTGTTATTACCACGTATCCCCTTCGAAATATTTCGCACAAGCCCGAGTTGTTGGGCCGATTGGCCAAATGGTACGTCGAACTTGGCGGGTACGATATTGAGATCAACCCCGAATGGCCATCAAGTCTCAAATATTAACAGAGTTCGTGGCGGACTTTTCGCCAGCCCTCGTACCCAAAGTGGAAAAGGAACTTCTGCTAAAATCGGGTACATCATCGGGGGTATGGACCCTCTTCACGGACGAAGCCTCAAATGTGAAACGATCTGGGCTTGGTATTGTTTTAAAATCGACTACGGGAAATGTTATTAGACGGTCGATTAAAACTGCCAAGCTGACTAATAACGAGGCAGAGTATGAGGCTATAATTGCAGGTCTTGAACTAGCTAAAAGCTTGGGAGCGTAAGTCATCGAGGATAAATGTGACTCCTTATTGGTAGTTAACCAGGTAAACGGAACCTTCGAAGTTCGAGAGGACAAGATGCAGAGGTACTTAGACAAATTACAAGTCACCTTACTCCGCTTCAAAGAATGGACCCTGCAGCATGTACCTCGGGAACAAAATACTGAGGCCGATGCACTTGCCAACTTGGGATTGTTGGTCGACGAAGACGAAATCAACTCGGGGACTGTCTCCCAACTCTCGAGGTCTCTAATCGAGGAAGGGCACGCCAAAATCAATTCTACAAGCTTAATTTGGGATTGGAGGAACAAATACATCGAATATTTGTAGAACGGGAAGCTGCCGTCGGACCCTAATGAATCGAGAACCTTACGAACTAAAGCCGCTCGGTTCATATTAGACGAAGACGAAATGTTATACAGAAGCACATTCGATGGTCCATTGACAGTAAGCTTGGGGCCGGGAGATACCGATTATGTTTTGCGAGAAATCCACGAAGGCACTTGTGGAAACCATTCTGGTGCTGAGTCACTAGTTCAAAAGGTCATCGGGGCAGGATACTATTGGGATAGCATGGAGAAAGACTCTAAGGAGCTCGTTCGAAGATACGACAAAATGTCAAAGGTTTTGCACCAATGATTCACCAGCCCAGTGAACAGCTTCACTCGGTCCTATCCCTATGCCATTCATGAAATAGGGAATGCACATCGTCGGTCCTCTGCCATCAGCTCCAGGTAAATCTAAATTCATATTATTTATGACTGACTAATTCTCTAAATGGGTTGAATCACAGGCCTTCGAAAATTCAGAGAAAAGGAAGTGATCGAATTCATATGGGATCACATTGCATGTCGATTCGGGATACTTGCGGAGATAGTGTGTGATAAAGGCAAACAATTCATCGTCAGTAAAGTAACGAAATTCCTCGAAGATCACAAAATAAAGAGGATACTATCAACACCGTATCACCCTAGTGGAACGGACAGGGCGAATCAACAAATAAAAATATCATCCAAAACTTGAAGAAAAGGCTAAACGAAGCCAAAGGGAAGTGGAGAGAAAAATTGCCCGAGGTTCTATGGGCATACTGGACGACATCAAAGTCCAGTACCGGAGCAACTCCATTTTCTTTAGTCTATGGCTCTGAAGCCTTAATACCTGTTGAAGTCATAGAGCCCAACACCAGGTTTCGACATGCAACGGAAGAATCAAACCACGAGGTAATGAACACCAACCTTGAATTTTTAGATGAAAGAAGAGAAGCGATACTCGTTCGAATGGCCGCACAAAAGCAACGAATCGAGAGGTATTACAACAAAAGAACTAATCTTCGACACTTCAAAGTCGGAGACTTGGTCTTAAGAAAAATCACCATCAATACTCGAGACCCTAATGAAGGTAAACTCGGTCCTAACTAGGAAGGACCCTATCAAATCCTCGACATAGTCGGGAAATGATCATACAAGCTTGGAATAATGGACAGCAAACCATTACCGAATAATTGGAACATATCACTCCTCAAGGGATATTATTGATAAGGTATGTATTTCTCCTTTTTCATTTACTTAAATATTCAAAACTAACTTGTTGCAGGTATGCGGTCAAAGAAATCGAGACATCGGGTTTTAAAGTACGAGTTGCACACTTTTTCCCTTAGACCGGTTTTTATCCCAAATGGGTTTTTCTGGAAAGATTTTTAACGAGGCAACAACTATGTGCTACCTGGGGATAATTCAACAGTATCCAAGGCTTCTTTGCAATCAACCTTGAATACTGGGGGGCATCACCCTCAGATGTTATGTAAATGGGTCTCGATAGGAAGAATTTTGTAATGGGCCAAACGGTCAAATGAACCGCGTCCATATAGATTAGCCGAGTCCCGACAAAAAAACATGTATGCATGTATGAATAATACAAAGCAGCACTCTCTTTTTTCTCAAACATATCGTGTTTGAAGTAGAATTTCTATTATACGGGTCATGTACTTATAATCTATTGTGCAAAACTAACTTGTGAAAAATGGCCCAAGGGCCAAGTGCAAGCATACCTCGAACACTCGAGGACTACCTACTCGAGCTATCTAAGTTCGAAATCATAAGACCTCAAAGAGGCACCCCCGATATACAGGCCAAGGTCATCACAATCCGGGACTAACATTTCGAACAAAATCGAAATGTTATCGGGAAACAAGTCCAAGAGACATACCCGAAGGCTACGGCCATATTAAAGACTACGGTCATATAAAAGGGCTACCGCCGAAATAATGTGGCTCGGATACGTCTAACTTCCACCATAAAATAAAGGCCTTCAAATACTTTGAAAAATCGGTTAAATAAGGCTACCCTCGGCAAAGAAAACAAAAAAGGGCATCGATAAAATCAGCTCTCAAATAATTTTAAAGCTTCGAAATGTCAGCCTTCGAAAAAGCCTCAAGAGGTATTAAAGTATCTTAACACAAACGAGTTAAGGACAAATTAGGTTCCGATCGCTGAACCCTCAAAAAACCCAACGGGTGCAAAAAATACATGCTAAGGCATAAACAAATTTTCACTAAGTCTTTTAGCCGAAAAGGGAAATATTTATAGCCGTTTTTAGAGGCCAAATTGGCCCAACTTAAAGAGCCTAAGGGCCGACCTGAAAGAGCCTAAGGGCCAATATAAAAGAGCCTAAGGGTCGATCTAAATAAGCCTAACGGCCGATACAATTAGAGTTGAGACCTCTCTCTCACTCAATTCGAACCCAAGGGTTCAGTTATTACGATCTTAAACAAACAATTAACTAAAACTCGAAGATTCACATAAAAGGTATAGCAGTGAGCTCGAAACTTAACAATCATTGATAAAAACCTAAGGGTCTACCATATCCTATAAAACTATTCGAGCTTGGTTATTTGAGATAACTCACCTGCCAGTTCGAAACGAGCCATCCCCAAGATGAGTTCTCAAATGAGTTTCGGACTCGGGGACTCGTCTTCGTAACTCGGGGACTTGTCGTCAGAGAAACGAAAAACCTAAGTGTTTATTTTGATCACGAGTCAAATTAAAATAATGAGAACTTTTCAATGAAGGCAATTAAACATAAAAGGCATGAAGAATAACTTATGAAGGCATCAAAGAAAAAAATTTCATTATATCAAAAAATATATGTACAAAGGGCCAGCCAAGGCCTTACAAAAGAAAAAAAAGTTACAATCTAGTTTTGATCGGGGCTAGTCCCCTCAATATCGGCCTTCTCCCAAGCAGCTTATTCGGAGGAATCTTCTTCCGCTACCTCACCTCCGTTTTCTCCATTATTGGACCCGTCATTATCATTATCATCGTAAGAGACGAGCTGCCTGGCTTCGGCCTCGAGCTATTTTGCCCGAGAAATCTCTTCGGAGAGGTCAACACCTCGAGCATGAATTTCCTCGAGGGTTTCCCTCCGGGATTGGCACTTTGCTAAGTCACTACGCCACTGCTCCTGATTGGAAGCCTCCCTCGGCTGGGTTTGAACAGCTACGACATCAGCCCGGTATTGCGCTATGGATTTTTCCGCCTTGGCGTTAGTCTATCCGATCTTAGCCTTGGCCTCACTGAGCCCAGCTTCGAGCTCTTCGACCCTTTTGTCCTGAGCAGAACCTTTTTCTCTAAGGTCTTGGAGCTGGGCCTCCGCCGAAGATAACTTGGCCAAAGTTTCTTCCTTTTTAACAGCAAGGCGGTCCATCCTAGCTTTCCACCGATCGCAGTTGGTCTTAACCTGGTTGACCTCCGCCCGAAGAAGACCGATCTTCTCCACCTTCTGCTGATGTTGAGATTTCGAAGAGTTAACTTCAATAGGGGAGTCGATCCCATACCATATCAATAAGGCGTTTACCTACTTATCCAACTCGGCCTCCTCCTCATGAGCATTGTCCAGGTCCGTTTGGATATCCTTTATGGCCTCGTTCTTTTGGCCACAAAGAATCTTCAGAGAGTTCCTCTCCTCCGAGACCCTACGAAGAGCGGCCTCGCACTGATTAAGGTCAGCTCGTAATTTGGCAGAGGCCAAAGCCACAAGTTAAATTTATGAGAGAATGACCTTGGAAAAAGGTGGAGAGAAATAACCAAAATGACTAGCACTTACCTTGGAAAAAAGTCGCTGAGCTTCCGCCATGAGAATTGAAGCATCGGTAATATCGGAGGCATCCTCGACCCCCACGAAGTAATCCTGAAAAGGATCACCACCTCTAGAGCCTCCGCCAATCTCGGGGGTCGTCAGCCTTTGGGCATCCCTTATCGCCCCTTTAGAGAAGACCGACATGGAAGGCATTTGACCTATTGTCATGGCTCCGACCGAATCGCTCGGAGCACTCTGGCCAATCCGCCTGGTTTCATAACCGGTCCTTCCCGGTGTATAAGTATATGATCGAGACACCATCTCGACCTCTGGAGATTTGGGGACCACCCCCAATTTTATTTTCAAAGCCTCCTCAACGTGAGGCTAGGTTATGGCAGGCGGCAACTTGGAAGGAGAAGCGACCACGGTAGCCTTCCTGGAGCGAGCTACCAACGCCGATGAGTCTTCTTCTTCTTCCTCATCTTGGTCCCTCAACGTTTGGACCGCATCCACCGAGAGTCCGACTGTTTTTCTCCTCACCCTTCGAGGCTTGGGTTTGGAGACCTCGGATTGTGAGCTATTTCTCCTTTTCTTATCCTTTTCCGGCCTCGGAGCCAGGGACTCAGCTTCGCCGCTTTCGCTTGAAGGCCTCATAATGGCATATTTGGTCAGACCTATATAAACTGAAGATTAATAATGGAGAACAAATATTATTGTTTCGGAGTGCGTAAGAAGGGACCTTACCATGGTTTTTGGCCTCCCACTTGCCCTTAGACAAATCCCTCCACACTCGTTCAGCACGAGTCGAGGTAGAGGAAAGCTTGTGGATCCAATCTTCGAAATCAAGCACCGCCACGGGCATCCAAGGATTGGCTGCATAGTCGAAGGGAATTATTAGACAAGATCGGAAGAGACACAAAACCAAAAGAACAAAAAGTCACTTACGTTTGGCTTTCCACTACTCGGGAAACGGCATATTTTCTTCTGGTATTATATCACAGGTCCTCACCCGTATGAATCGACTCATCTAGCCCCGATCTTTATCTTCATCGATATTCAAGAATAGGGATTTGTTTGCTCGGCAAATAAGTTTGATTAGACCTCGATAGAGTCGAGGCCTGTATACCGAATAAAGTGGTCCAATGTGAACTCAACCCCCCGGGCCTCGTTGGAGTGGAAGCGCAGCATGATCACTATGCGCCAAAGTGAGGGGTGGATGACCGAGGGTGACCTCGTACCTCTTGCAGAAGTCGAAGATCACGGGGTTGACGGGACCCAATGTGAAGGGATAAGTGTAAGCACTCAAGAACCCCTTCACATGTGTGGTGATGTTGTCTTCAGGCGTAGGAATTTTCACCACCACCTCTGGTCCCCATCTGCAGTCCTTCTTCATGGCCTCGACAAGGTCCTCGGTGATCGAACACATGTACACCTACATATGTTAGCATCGGCCTGGCACCGATGATGGGTTATCAACCTTAAAACCAGTTTTAAGGACACAGGGGCCAGGTACGTATTCATGGACGACCGGTTCTACCTGCGTTTTATCGCTGGCCGGCCGGGAGGAATAAGATGGAGCTTTCTCCTTTTGAGGTACTATTTTAGAGGTCTTCGCTATTCACGTATGAGAGGGGAGTAAAAAAATGTGTAGAACTGGCGGCTTCGGTGGGAACAACAATAGTTTGGTAAGCGGCGACGAGAGGGAAGCAAGAAGGATTGCGGACTCAAGGGTTTGCGATCAAAGCAAAGTAAAGTTTGAATCTATTAAGGAGTTGGTATTTATAGGTTTAAAACGGCAGTTCGGTGCCACTAGTGGCCGACTGATGACTGACCTGCATTGATGGTTTTTTAGGAACCAAACCGACGGGACGTTTCGTTCACATCCATCGCTTACGTCATGAGAATGACATCATGGTCGAGGTATCGAAGAATCGGGGCTTAAATCGTTTCTTATAATTTCATTCTAAGTTACGCCGGAACGATCTGTATACGGTAAAAATTGAGGATACCCGATTTTACGGATTCGAGAGTATGTCTCGAGAGTAAGCCGGTATCGAAGCAAGTTTGGGCTCAGAGAATATGAAGACTAAGGGATCGAGATCAGGATAAATCAACGTCGCAGTAACAGAATCACGAGATATCTGCAATCGACCACCAATCCCGGAGTGAATCTCGGAACCGGTAGAACCATTAACGGTTAATGATATCAATCATTTATTTAACTTCTGAAATTAGAGTCATACTTTATTTAGTATTCCTCTACTATATAAAGAGGAACCCTATTCATTTGTAAGGATCATATTATCACAATTATCATCATACACGAGTTATTGTTTACACTACTACTGAGAAATACAAACACTCTTTTATTGGCTCTTAACTCTTTATAGTTCTTATTTTTCATATTGTTATTATTGTTTTTGCTGTTCTTGGCACTTGATCTCGAGTCTAATCCATATCGGGGTCGATAACTTGCAATTACATGAGTTTGATCCATTTAAATTGTTTAATTCCTTTATTTATTTAGCTATTTATCAATTGACATTGAATTAGATCACATATCCTTATAAATACATTACAAGTTTAATTGTTACTCGTATTTTGAGGTAAACAATCCAAATTCTCAAAAGTCTGCTTGGTAATGACTCAAAAGTTTTAAAAAGAAACTAAATGTATTAAATTTAAAATTCAGGACCCTTTTTATTGATTGAAACCCTCATTCAAGGTCTTTCCCAATTCTTTATTTTGTCCGCTAGTCTGCTAATACCTCCCATAAGCAACAAATATTCAATTTTTGTTACAAATACAAATAGAACTTCATTCTCCTTCATAGCAACAAGTTCAAAGTTCAAATTGCAGGTTAGTCATCTTTTTTGTTCCTCCATATAGGAAACTTTATTCTTTTTTCGACTCAAGTTACTTGTGCTTCTAAGTAGCACATAATAGATTATTTTGACTAGTTTATTTGCGGGGATGGAGCATATCTATATGTATATTTTTTATATAGTTACAGTTTTCTTTAATTTTTATACAATTTTACTTATTTATAAATATTTACTATAATTATATTATTTTTTATAAAATATTAAAAATTAAAATACTTATGGGGCTTACACCTTGTGCCTCAAAATTTACGCATCGCTGAGGTATATATAAAATGTCTCGCCTTACGCCTGCGTCTTTAAACCGTGGGCATACCAGGAAAAAGAAAAAGTAAGAAATAGAAACGATGAAAAAAACAACGAGCTTTATGACAACAACATGACAATGGTGAATTTTATGGGGCTTACATCTTTGCTCTGTCGTGAAGATTAAATCTGTCTCATATAAAGTTTTTTTACTCTTAAAAAGCAATCTTCGAGAGAGAGATTCACATTTAGTACGTAATTTTTGTCTCTTGCATCTCCAATTAATTGGGCTTGGTGCTTTAAGTTTTAAAAGCCACGAAAATGCTTATACAATCAATGCAAGGGTTTTTTGCATTTTTGTTTCGTATAATATGATGCATGTTTCGTATAACATGATGCCGCTTCGTCGGAATTTTTATTAAATGTGTATATATAAATAGTATACAAAATAAAAATATTGAGTAAAAATATAAACAAGGACACCATTTTTTATTATAATAATTCATTTTTTAAATTTTGACACCGTTTATCAAAAATCATGCATACGCCCCTGATAACATGGATAAAAAGCAGTAAAAATACAATTATAAATGGGTCAATCAAAGTTCTAAGTGTTAATTCCCATGTCGCATTATACAATACTTGTAACCTATCCTCTTGATTGGGTTTTCCTCGTTAATTAACTTGATATTAATTGATACATATACTATATATTATCTTGTCCGGGAATATGTTCAAACAGTTAAACTAGCTAGTGTACGAGTAACATGACTACATTGCTAGGGTTTTCTTTGACTTTTTTTTCTTGTCTTTCTCATCATAATGTATTTAGAATTAAAAATAGCTGCTTCCGTGTATTGTTTCGCTCCGTATATTGTTATTGTTATTGTTATTATTATGTTTTAACATCAATATTCATTTAAATAACCGATTACTAAGGCCAATCTGTTATATCACATGGATCTAATAACGCAAACCAAACAAGCTAAAAGATTACCTAACTAAATCTTTATTAACAGAATAATTGAAATTCTTAACGGTAGTCATTTCCAATGAAATGAATTAAAACACTTCCTTCCCACCCCCTCAACAACCTCCATTCGACCCCTCAACTTTCCCCTTTTTTCCTTATCCATTTTGCTTGTGTACAAACTAATAAAATAGCAAACAAATTTAATGCGAAACTTCATTTGCGAACAAGAATAATATACTAACTTCTTTTGTAGTTGAAAAGAATTTAATACTCCACATTAATCGCTAACTAATTAAACAAATTTCCAAAAGCGCATCTAACATATAGGATGATATCAGCTCATAAATGAGTTATAACATCTGAATCTTCACACCTAAGCTTTCTTAGAGGAGTTTCTCTCAATCTGTGTGTGTTTTTCATGATTTTTGGTTTGGAAATACTCAAGTATAACTAATAATAAATTTGGAATCAAAGTTATAGTTCTACATAATATTCAGAGTCGCCTCCTTGACGAGGTAAATAAAAAAATGGAAAGCTATGAATATGAATTAAAACGTGTGAGAATTATGAAATAAGATGATGAAGGTCCAAAAAAAATAATAATTAAAAATTTAAAAAAAAAAAAAAAAGGAAGTTTTTTTCAACAGGTACACAAAAGGTTTTCTCTCCTCTCACTGCCCAATATGTCGTGTAAAACCAACAAAAGTGACTGCCCATCAGTCATCCATATATCTCTAAACCAACCCACTTTCTTTTAACTCTTCTTGAAACTAACTATATATATATAACAAAACTTCACTTTATTAATTATATTCCATTAATTTCGTTTGATCAAGAATAAGATACACCATACTGCATACAACATATTACTAGCTACAACTTCCGGCAACTCACATGGCAGAAGGTGGTGGTTCCGGTGATGATACAAGAAGTAGTTGCCCACGTGGCCACTGGCGGCCGGCCGAAGATGAAAGGCTACGGCAGCTTGTAGAACAGTATGGTCCTCAAAACTGGAACTCTATTGCTGAAAAACTTCAAGGGAGATCAGGTATATATCTATCTATAATTTATCAACTTATTTTTGGATTATAATATTATAAAAGCTATTAAAAAACGTATCGAGTCGACCGCTAGATCACGCCTGAAATAAAAAGATTACTTTTTGAATAATTTAGATTTTAGTCTAAATTTGATATCATAGCCTAAGAAAAATGAATCGGAAAAGGAGTTGTTTTGATTTTCGTGGTGCTACTGTTTAAAGATTAGGGTTAGTTATCTGTTGAATAAAGTCAAGCATAATTTGAACTTTGATATCACCCCCTTTTCTTTCTTTTCTTGGATAAAAAAAACATTTGGATCAAATACTTCTCAAGTCTTTTAATTGCTAAAGATTTTCATTTATTACGGTTGCTATTATTTTGTTTAAAGTTGGCTTATGAACTTCACAAACTATTTTTATATCTTATTCTAAACTTGGTAAATGAAGTCTATAACAATTTCCGTTAACAGTAGCTTCTCAACTGTTTTATTAAGATCATATTAATTAAGTGTAAAGATATTGCTTAAGAAGTTATGTACACCTATGTTCTTTTTATTTTTGGAAATCAATTATATATTTTATTTTATTTTGTCTTCGGAATTTTGTAGGAAAGAGTTGTAGATTGAGATGGTTCAACCAACTAGATCCCAGAATTAATAGAAGGCCATTTACTGAAGAAGAAGAAGAAAGACTTGTTGCAGCTCATAGAATACATGGAAACAAATGGGCATTAATTTCAAGATTATTTCCAGGTAGAACTGACAATGCTGTGAAAAATCATTGGCATGTCCTAATGGCAAGAAAGCAAAGGGAACAATCCAAGAATATTTGTGGCAAACGAAGCAACCAATTACAACATGATAATTTTCTAAGTGATGCTAAATCACCCTCCTATAGTTTTCGAAGACGGAACAACGACAACAACAATAATAATCCAAAAACACAATTAGAAGGTAATTATGACTCCAAAATCAGCTTCTTTAAATTTCAAAACCCAAACAAAGATAGGGTTTTTTCAATATCCACATATTCACCTGAATTGTTTGGAAGAAATGGGAGCCATTTGTTTAGAGAAAGCTCAGACTTTACAGACCAAAAATCTTTATGTAATTATAATTTAAGCTTTTCATTATCTGGAGGCAATGAAGGAGCTGCTGAATTTGGGGTTCCCAATAATTATAAAAGGAGTAATATCCAAAATCCTTTTAGTTATTCAGTTCCTGCTGATAGAATTAATGTATCTGATGGCATGACCGAGAGAGTAGTGAATATTAGCGATAGTACAAATTCCTTCGAAAAAATACTCAGGGCAAGCATTGAACAACAACAACATGGAGAAGAAGCAAGGGAAAAGAAGGATGTTCCCTTCATAGATTTTCTTGGTGTGGGGATTTCTTCTTGATGATCTTTTTTATTTCCAATTTTTTTGTTTTAATATTTAACATTCTTTTTGATTTTTTCATCTTTAACTAAGATGTAAGTATGGTATTTGCTTCCTAGTTAATTTCTTTAATTACCATGTTATTTATTGATCACCTATAATTGTTCAAGTGATAGCTTAATTAGCTAGCTAGCTAGCTGTTTCTTTAACCTCTAAGGTAAAAACTCTAATTAGGTTTTACCTATTCTTAGGGAGATGGATTTTGGAACACTTGTAGAATACTGTATGTAAAAAAACATTGATATGAATCAATTAATTATTATATGGACTCAAGTTTATGTTACGTCTATTTTATATTTAATTTCATTCTTCTTAACTTTCTCAGCTCGTTGCTTTTCTTTTCCCCATGTTATGAAAAAATTATCTGATATCTTTTCTTTTTTAATTCTCTGATCTCTATTTTTGGTAGAAAGTGTAAGTATCAATTTCGTGCAGGTAAGATTCAGTGGTTTGTCTTGCTAATCTCTTAAGTAAAAAGAGGGAAACTAATTTGATGTGAGTGAGATACTAAAGATGTCATTATCAAACAGATGTAAGAAAAAAATATTGCAACATTTAAGAAGAAGCTGCAAATTTTTTATAGCTATTTGGAACACGCCCTCAAAGTTACAAGATACTAGTTTGACAGAGGACTATTTAGACGTGTATATTTAATAACGCCCCTCTATCTTAAGTTGTAACGTAGCAACAAGGGTTATGGGTGTGATAAATCTCTTTCGTTCTTATAAATAGGGTTTTGGATTCGAGCTCTACGTACTAAGTCCTCTTTATTAAGAAACACTTTATCCCTAATGTAAGACTTTCTGACACGAATCAATTACGACTACTCCAATTTTTGGATTTGAAATACATCTTACATTCTCATTCTGTGCTATGGTTATGACAAATTGATCCTTAGTAACTAATAATTTAGTTATGTACTTTGTTGTTTTTCCATTTATTCACTTTATATCAGATAGCAGGATTTTCTCAATTTGTACGTAGGTTTGTGCTTACTAGACTATGCCCTCTAGGAGTATACTTTACATATACAATAAAGGAGTTACCTTTGTCGGGTTCATTTCATGTAATAATGATGTAAAGAAAAATCCTCACTTGTGTTAACTCTATTAATTCATTTCTTTATAATATTCTATGGTCTCAATTTAGAGGGTAGTATTAGATTGAGGAAAAAACTTAAAAATATAAAGGAATACTTTAAGTCTTAAACTAACATGATGATTATAAAAGCGTGCGAAAAATAAAAAGTTTTAAAGTTAAATTATTTTAAATATAATAAAATATTATTCCTTTTGAAATAGATTAATAAGAAAAGGGGGTCATATTAAATGATACAGAGAAATATTTATTTCAAATTGTCGAACGAACAAAAGGCAGAGCCTCATAAAACACGGACAAGCCACATGCCGGAAAACTTGCACGTATGGTTCTAGTCGGGGACCCTGGTATACTGTACTAATATGTGTTGGTTTCCGTAAATCGAGTGAGCGCAAAAACATATATGGTCAGATATTCCCTTGTTCCACGTACATAGTGATTACGTACTTTATACATCATCTAACAGAAACTAATCGAGCTTCCTTTGATCTCTAAAATGTTGTATATGAATAATTTGTAATGCACATGTTAGTACAACATATTATCACTCAAAATTATTAAAACAAGTTTTTATTGCTCTTACAACCTAGCTTGTCAGATTTTAATTTTTATGTTGTATAACTATTAGTCCTATCAAATGGGTCGATCTGCCTTGACCCAAACCTATTATTATCAAGGCCCATGAATTCTTAACTGGGCCGGTTTGAGTTACTTTCTTATAGGGGTCGATTCCGAGCCGTTAACCAGACCCCTTGACCTAAACCCTTAACCCTAGCCCTAATAGGCCATATCAAATTTATAAAAAAATTAGCATTTTAAAGTTTTATGTTATAGTTAGCAAATCCTTGAAAAATGAAAGTTAATTTGATAAGTTAATTACATTATAGATAAAGAAAATAACAAATCAATGAAAAACTTCTTATTTTTACTAATTTTGAAAATTTTAGAATTAATGAAAAACTTATATTCTAGTTCTAACATATTGATTTGAAAAACTTAACTATTTCACTATGGTATGTTTGAAATTACTATCTTCCATAAAAATTAATCTTTTTTTAATGTTTCATAGATTATTAAAGAATCCTTACTCATCCAAAATAATCCAGCTAGAAGAAAAGAGAGTAATTACTTGTCATTACAATCATCCAAATTAACTACCCATTAATAACAACATACTAAAATTACTATGCTAAATGGGGTAATTACGTAAATACGTGTCA
Organism: Nicotiana undulata; assembly: GCA_005239495.1. Classification (NCBI taxonomy): domain Eukaryota; kingdom Viridiplantae; phylum Streptophyta; class Magnoliopsida; order Solanales; family Solanaceae; genus Nicotiana; species Nicotiana undulata. The sequence goes on along the minus strand of ML260719.1, from coordinate 45,668 downwards.
CGATCCAAATTTCATCATAGGTCGTGATGACGTCCAATGATGTCGTTAAACAAGCCAACAATTTAATCAATACGATAACCGGCGGTTCATAACACAATATAAGACGATGGTGAAATAGTTAAGCGAAATTGCTCTGGTGATATAGAAAATAGTAACATTATTTTCAAGATTAGAATATGATCAAATACCAAACGTTGTAACAGAATACATCCAAGATTAATGGTCTAAATTCCCATAATTCGGTGTCACAAGTGCATGAGATTCTACTAGGGGGGTATAATACTACTACAACATCGGCCTGGAGTATAAAATAGATAAATTATAGTAAATGAATAAGACAAGGACTACGTATGCTGCAGATCGTAACATGAAATGGAGCTCACCAGAAAGTCTCCTAAGCAGTTGTGCCTATGCGCCAAGATGACCACCAACTGTACCTGCTTCAGCACCTGCACAATTAGTATATAGAAGTGTAGTATGAGTACGTAAATCAACGAGTACCCAGTAACTATCTAGATTAACCTCGAAGAAGTAGTGACGAGGGATCGACATCGACACTTATTAGTGGTCCAATAATCAAAGTACAATAAAGGTAGACAAGGAATAACGAGTAAAAGCAACGAAATAGATATGTGCATAACACGACCCTCGATAGAAGAGTAAATACAAAGTCCTCAAATACCGGATACTACCTCGAATGGAATACATAATGATCAATACCAAATAAAATGTCACATTTCAAGTTAGAAAGTCTCATAGGTACACTGACTCCTTATCAAATAATACGCATGATTCTGCCGAGGAGAACGACCCGATCCCATAAAAGTGATAGTATAACCCTGTCGTGGCGTACGACCTGATCCTATAATAATAGCGTACATTGCCGAGGTTGTACGACCCGATCCATATAATGTATCTCATAATACTGTCGAGGCGAACATTCCGATCCCATAATGGTACTCTTGAGGTGTTCAGCCTGATCCTATAAGAATAATGAAACTTTGACGGGTCACTAGCCCCACTCACGAATATATGTGTGAGTTATGAAATTCAAGAAACTTTCGGACATTTACGTACAACGTGGGATAAATCTGTAAAAAGAAGTATAATTTTTGTGAATAATCATGCAGGTAGCGTGTCAAGTATCTAAAGTACCAAGTTCGATATTCTACGCAAGACTATTCTCAGGTTAAAATATAACATAAAGCATTTAAACATACAAGAATAACTCAAATACAATTAAAACATAGTGTGAGTCAAAGTCTACCTGGACATACTCAAGAATTATAGCATACACACAGAGACTAGTCAACTCATACGTGTGTAGCTCCCTTGATACGTAACACGTAACAAATATATAGTACCTACGGGATAAAATCCCTTTTACAAGGTTATACAAGATACTTACCTCGCTATGAAATTCGATAACCGACTCCAATGCCACTCTAACACCTAACCAATGCCAAACGATCCGAAACTAGTCAAAGAACATGCAAACCAATCAAAATATACTCAAAGACACATACTACCCATAGCACTACAAACTCAAATATATTATTTGTTACGATTCCATGTCCAATTTCGTGGTCAAAACTCAAAATATCATTTCTAGGTTTTCTTCAAAAATCCTGCAATTTTCACCTCAAATCATGGATTTACAAGCCTAAATTCATACATGTTCATGAAATATAATCAAAAGTGGGTTAGAAACACTTACCCTTAATAGATAGATTAAATGGCTCTCCAAAATCTCCCAAAAAGGCTCTGAAAGAGAAAAAGAGATGGAAAATGAGCTAAGTCCCGATTTGCATTCTTATACATTGCCCAGCCGTTCCTCTTCGCGATCGCGGACGTACCTTCGCAATCACGGAAGTACCCTCGCGATCGAGATGGCCAAATTTGCAGCTTCCCAAAAGTCATCTATGCGAACGCGAGAGAGAGAATGCGAACGCGACACCTACCAGGCCTGACCAATGTGAACGTGAAGGCCAATCTCTAGACCCAGCCTCTCCTACGCGAATGCGACCCCCTGTCGCGAATGCAAAGTACCTCTGCCCCACGCCTTTGTGAACGTGAATCCTACATTGGGAACTCAAACCACAAACCACCTCCTTCTCAAATCCTTCATTGCAAACGTGTGCTTCTCACAACTTTCGCGAAGAACAAAACCAGAACCAACAACCAATAGCAGCAAAGCAGTCCAATATGGTCTGAAACCACCGCGAAACACACCCGAGGCTCACGGGACCCCATCCAATCATACAAGCTAGTCCCAATATCTTATCCAAACTTATCCAAATGCTCAAAACACCATAAAAACATAAAAACCAAAAATCGACGATCAGAATTATTCTTTTAACTTTCAAACTTTGGTGAATGCGTCTGAATCACACTTAGACATTCCAGATCATTAGCAAACTTCACACACAAGTTCCAATTAACTAAAGGAACCTATCAAAGGTCCCGGAACACCGCCAGGAGTCCGATAATAACAAAGTCCACTCTAGATCAAACTTAGCTAATTCAAAACCTTCCAAAATGCAAACTTCCGATAATAAGTGTAGAATTGTTTTCGGACCACCCGATACTCAACCCAAACATACACCCATGTCCGAAATCACCTTACAAACCTATAGGAACCTTCAAATCCCGATTCCGAGGTCATTAACACAAAAATCAGACGTTGGTCAGCTCTTTCAACTTAAGCTCCCGAATTGAGAATTATTCTTCTAAATAAACTCTTAACTTCTCAAAAATCAAAATCGGCTACATGCACAAATCATAATACATATTGTGAATCTACTCATGGTCGCAAACCGCCGAAAGACATGCTAGAGCTTGAAACAGATGGTCGGGTCATTACATTCTCTCCCACTCAAACATGAATTCGTCCTTAAACGTACCAAGAGTTTCCCCCAAGCTGCAAAATTATTGTATAACTTCTCGTGCACATACCCGTTCCACATCAATCCATTTGAGCACCTCAGCTCAATCACGACTGAAGATCCCTCCTGCTATCTTAGCCCACAAGCCTTAGAACTACATTCCAACATCCAAAATTTCCTATAAGGTCCAAGTCTAGCCACTACAAATAAAAAACTAGAATTAGCTACGCACAGATTTGCTAATCTATAGCTAAATCGCCCGTAGCTAGCAGAATTTCTTGACAATCTGCCGCTAATCCGTCGCGAAATGAGATTAGCGATGAATTTTTTTTTTTTAGCTACCAAATTTTTCCATTGCTAAAACCGGATTTTTTAGTAGTGAGCATATAAACATTGTATCAATCTCCACAAGCCTTATCAAGGCATACATATACGCCCATGTTGTAACCACATGATGCACCGCATAACTCATACGCTCATAGCAAACTCTTCCAACCATAATAGCTGCAAATTTCCCAACCAGGTACCATTAATATACCTCAGACACATAAAACTCTTGTTCTAACCTTTGAAATACTACAACGAAAGAAATGTGCAGAAACTCATAACCACCCGTCAAATCATCAGTTCATGAATTTTCTCTGCTCAACAAGAACTATTGTCGCATTCTAAACTGATTAACGACATTCCCCTTCCAAACATACATTATACAAATCCAATTGCATTGATTCTAGGTCCAATAACCTCGTCTCACCCAGTACGAGGTGTTTGGTCGTCACATCAAACCCCATCTAAAATCTCATACTATGACCACAATGCGCCCATAAGCCACATCTCGAATAGGATCAATAAGGAAAGGGAACCCGAGTACAGGATTATCCACGCCACTTAACGAATAAAACAACCAAACAAATGCTATGAACCTAACCCCATATGAGAAGAAAAACACACAAAATGAGTATAAGGAACCGTACACAATATCTCACCGTTGTAGCATTCAACCCAATCCACACATGATAATATTGCAGCGTGTAATCGAATCCAAGCATCATACCCGTGGCGGCGTGCCACCTGATCCACACATAACAATCTGCATGTGAATACCCATTAAATTAAAATGCTCATACTCACTAGACATATGTATATCAACCATAAGCACGCCAAGTGCATAAACATAACCCTGGGGAGACGGATAGCAGCATGCACTACAAAAGGGCCAAGCACGACTACGATGCAATAAACAACTAACATCTCAAACGCCATCTCTCTCATATAACACCACAAGACTACACATGACCACAACACACACATGAATAATCAATCCCCCTCATAACTAACATAGCATAAAAGAGTAAAACATTAAATAGATGATGACGAGAATAACATCCACCACGCTTGACGACTCATCCATAGATAAATATTATGCTGAATAAACATATTCGATATGGTGTAGAATATACCTTCATATTAGGCTCGACAATGGACCTCTAAACCTATTCTGAACATCTCAAAATAGGTAAGCATCCTTTCAAGATCCAAAATGACCCTATTCATGACACATACAAACAATCGTCAAATCTTGAACAAACTTCCAAAGTTCGCAACCATAAGAATAGAATGTCTCTTAGACATAAACTCTCCAATCTGCGACAGTACCAGAATCTATGTGCCTGACCTCAATTTTTACTACTTAATTGACTAACATGTCACACCTACAAAATTATCCCATGGGAGATATTCCCTCAACCTTCCGCACCATGTAAACAAAATATGTACATCTATGGCTACCAACATGCTATTTTGGTATTGCTAATCAAGAATCCACAAATCAATACACAAATTGTTCTTCCACAAAAAACAACCATTCTCAGATGACACTAAAATAGCGTCAGTGTACCCTGAATAATTGAAATCTCCCCCACCCCTTCGACCTCGTGACATCCCTGCCAAAACTAAACCACAACCTTGACTCTTCAATCCCAATTCCACACCACTCACTGCACCTATCATGCTATTACGTGTAAGTACAAGAATTTCATCATAAATCCCGAACCACCAGTAGAATAAACACTTCATCGACTAGAAACCATCCATTTAACTCATTTCAGGAGCAAAATCGCGACACGCAACCGACTTTTCATAACTATAGAAGACACAAACCTCAATTCGTGGTCGAAACCGTCATAAATATTCGGAACCCATTTGCACATAACCAAACCATTACAACTGAGTCTTCTAATTCAGCCAAGTCATGCAAACTGCCAAACCCACAAGTATAGCCACAAAACACCTTTATAGCCTTACCACGCTGAGGGAACCAATCACTTTTCTTACCATGTTGATCCAAACCACTACTAAATTGATGTCACTTCTTCAGATTTCCTCTTGACATGTTTTTAAAATAACACTTCTCTTTTCAGCACACAATGGATCTCAATAAACACTCATCCGAACCCACATCACAAGACCACATCGTCTCAATACCCATAAGCATTTTATACCCTCTCATGCTCAATAGTACCTCCAATTGGTACGCCCGTTTTGATGAGACCTTCTGCGAATCCGACCTTATTCCTTTCATTTCTCTAACACTGCACCCAGACCCAGTGATAACATAGAAATATCTCCAAGTATCTTTCATACCCCGCTACAAAACTCAATCCTCAGCCACACAATGAACCCGAAAATCCTTAGGCACCACACCTTAAATCTTGAACCTACTAGAACCATTATTGAGAGTCGCCCACTCTAAGCCAATCTCGATTATATAACCAAACAACAAGTGCTCTGTTATCACATAAATACTCCAAAGAAGAAACACAATGAATCTTTTCCCTTGCACATCATATTCACAAAGAAGTATAAAATCTAAGTCATCCCACAATCTTCACATGAATTGATAAGGTGAAATGTAGTACACATCCATCAGATTCCTTGCTCGAATTACCCCTGATGTTCTCTTTCTCAGTCATAAATGCTCCACCAATGTACCAAAATCCAGAAACTTGAAAGACATATGGCCACGTAACCCAATCACCGATGGTAAGATACCCCACTTGACTTCAAGACACAATCACATAAAGCAAGAATCCTCAATGACATCTCCTTATTAGTTACCACGATCTCACACTGTTACCCATCTGGGTTTCTCGTAAGTTCATGTTGCACTAATCATAACACAGCCCAAACTGTTAGCCCTAATGCACACTCAACATCACGGTGGCACCATCTTTCTCAAGTGATCCAATCTTCTGTAGTTTCATCGGAAAAATCTATAGATGAGTGTGATATATGGTAGGTATTTGTGATATGTGTGAATTGGTTATTGGAGATTAGTTTGTGCATGAAGGTCTGTCTAGAAAGGAGGGAGGATGTAGCTTCCGTGGTAGTTGGTAGTAGTGGTGTTGGGTCAATATGCATAGAATTGATGTCTGGAGGTTCCTGTGGGGAGGCATCGGAGGTGGAGTTGTTCATCTAGAGAGAATCTGAAGATCAATAGAGAAGGTATAAATGAATTTTCTATTTTAGTTTTGCGTAAATTTGACTATCTTTCTATAAAGGTTAACTTTATTTTATCACTCGCTTTCTTGACATTACACTTTTTTCCTGATATAAAAATCTATTCAAATTATTATTTTAAGTTCATTTTGGGATGTCAATTGGCCGCAAATGAACCACAATTGCGACTGTTGTATTTCTTTTTCCATAGAAGAAAATGGACTTCTTAATTAAGAAATCTTTTAGAAATTAGAGCATTCTTTTTTTGTTTGTAAAGAAGTGTGCTGAAATAGTGCTTGTTCATTTTTTCCGGTCAATCACCATTCCATAAGAAAATAAATAGTTTTAGAAAAATTGGAAATCGCCTATGGAGTTTGGAAAAAGAAAACTAATTTCTAACGAGGTTTTTAGTAAAGAAAATTCGATATTTTTCATTCTTATCACAATGTTTTAAACAAAATTAAAATTGTAGTTAGTTGAACGAATTTTATATATATTATCAAAATTGGATCACCCACCATGGATGAACTTGAGTTGCACTTGAGCAACTATGGTGAATTCTCAGAACATTCCAGAATATTGAGAGAAATGCATCGAATAAAATGCAGAGGAGAAAATGATTTTCATTATTATACATTGAAGGGGAATACATATATATATACACATTGTACATGACTTTCACTAACTACTTGCCAGGATGTCATAATAACTAATCTAACCGACTAAGCTACTATAACTAACTGCTTAATGAACTAACTCTCCAATAATTAACACATCTTTTACATATTAACACCCCCCTCAAGTTGGAAGTGAGTGGAGCACAGCCAACTTGCTCAGTATGGTGGAATGCTTGATGCATGTCAAGGCCTTGGTCAATATGTTTGCTAGCTGGTCGTTGGTGGTAATGTGGTGCAGAGTGACAAGATCTTCTTGAAGCTTGTCTCGCACAAAGTGACAATCAACTTCAATATGTTTCGTTCGTTCATGAAAGACTGAATTTCTGGCTATGTGAAGTGCAGATTGACTATCACAATATACATCAATAGGATAAGGAAAAGAAACATTCAGTTCTTCAAATAACCTGCTTAGCCAAGTCAATTCCCCTACAACTTTCCTCAGCGACCTGTATTCTGTTTCTGCAGATGATACGGAAACAACTTCTTGCTTCTTAGATTTCCAACTAACTAGACTATGCCCAAGTAAAACAATGTATCCACTGATGGACTTTCTGGAATCTGGACATGAAGCCCAATCTGAATCACAATAGGCTCTCACAGTGTAATCTTCATCCTTGGAGAGAAAAATTCCCAATGTTGGGTCAGTTTTTAGATACCTGAGCAAATGAAATGCTTCCTTGAGATGAGGCTCTCTGGGATCTTGCATGAATTGGCTTAAGTGTTGGACTCCATAAGCAATGTGCAGTCTAGTGTTGGTTAAGAAGTTTAGCTTTCCCACCAGCTTCCTGTAATAAGTAGGATCTTGTAGTGGAATGCCCTCCTTGGCCTTTAACTTGACATTGGGATCTAATGGTGAGGCAAATCTAGTCTAAGTTGAGCAATGATATTCTTTCAACAAGTCCAAAGCAAATTTTCTTTGTGATATTATCACACCATCTTCTTTATACAGCACTTCCATTCCCAGGAAGCAGTTTAACTTCCCAAGATCCTTGATTCTAAAACTATCATGAAGGAAGCTCTTCAGTTTCTCCAATTCTTCTGAATCAGTCCTTGTCACAACTATGTCATCCACATAAACTGCTACAAATACCACATTGGTACCTTCTTTCTTGTGAAACAATGAATAATCGAACATGAAGTGTGTGTAACCTCTTTAGCACAGTGCCTCACTTAGCTTGGCATACCACTGCCTACTTGCCTATTTAAGTCCATATAGGGACTTGTTTAGTTTGCAGACCAGTCCTTTCTTAGTCACCTCTAAGCCTGGTGGAACTTCCATATAGACTTCTTAATGGAGATCCCCATGGAGAAATGCATTGTTAACATGAACCATCATTTCTTGACTGCAGTAGCAATCAAGGCTCTTATTGTAGTCATCTTCACCATAGGGGAGAATGTCTCTGTGTAATCAATCCTAGCCTCTTGTGTGTATTCTTTCACAACCAGTGTTGAACCAAGTCACTACATGGTTTTGAAGATTGACAAATGCCTACCCAGTTGAACCAGGTCCATCAGGGAAAACATTATCAAACAAACCCATTGGCACAAGAAGCGTATATGCACAGGAGATAAACATGAGCTGTGAATTATCTATGAACTAAGAGGTTGTCTCCTAAAGTGAAAAGGTTGCAAAGTGATAAGAATAAAGAGTTTGAATTCAGCAAGAACAGAAATAATCGAGGAAGTTGAGATGAACACAAACTCTTCCACCAAGGAAGAGTTGCACTAGAACTAAACAACAACATCTCAACTACTGATTCTATAAATTGTTGAAGCACTCATACTGAAGAATTGATCGCACAAAGGCAGAAGTGAAACAAGAACTGAAAGCAAAATTACCAACGCAATTTTGCAAGCAGATTCCTTGTGCGACACAAAAGCTACTTGAACCAGCTAGAAGAACCAGCTCCATCTGTTATCTTTTGAGTCTAGTTGGTTTGTAGTAGGTGATTAAATATTGTATCTTTCAGCTTTATTAGAAGCAATTGTAATAGGTACACATTGATCAAGTTAGAGTTAACTTAAAGTTTTTCGCAATTAGCTAGAGGCTAGTTTGCTACAAAAGGATTAGAGTTAGTCCTTAGGTTTACAAAAGAGTTTATTTTGTAAATGATGTTTGGCTCAGATTTGTAGTGAAGAGTTTGGGAAAATCCTACTGAGTAGTAGGACGTGGTTTTTTCACCTTTTGAGCCAGGTGTTTTCCATATAAAAATCTATGTGTTCTTTACTTTTCTGCATTTATTATTCCGCAACAGTACGAGTTGGAACACATAGAAGAATTAGGTTCTTCTATAGAGACTGCACTCAAAAATTGGACACCACACAAATCACCCCCCCTCCCCCCACTCTTGTGTGGTATTAACGTATAAAATATCAATTTGTATCAGAGCAGGTTATCCTTGAAAAGGCTAACACCTTGGAAAAGATCAAAATGAGTGCACCACCTGGAAACTAGGAGGGTCAATCAACTGCAAGGCCACCACTCTTTAATGGCCAGTATTACTCTTGGTGGAAGAACAGGATGAAGGACCACTTGATTGGAGAAGACTATGAGCTTTGGGACATAGTCACTGATGGTCCTCTAGCCACCATGAAGAAGACTGCTGAAGGAATAGATGTACCAAAAACAAGAGTTGACTGCACTGCTGAGGATCTGAAGAAAAGGGAGAAGAATGCTAAGGCCAAAAAGTGGCTAGTGTGTGGACTAGGTCCAGACGAGTATAGCAGAATCCAAAGTTGCACCACTGCCAAAGAAATCTGGGATACCTTGCAAGTAGCCCATGAAGGAACACCTCAAGTGAAAAGATCAAGAGGCACTCTACTATACTCTCAGTATGAAAACTTTACTATGAAAGAAGGAGAGACAATCCAAGAGATGTGCACGAGGTTCACAACTCTGACAAACGAACTCAAGTCTCTTGGTAGAGTCATTCTTGAAGAGGACAAGGTGGAGAATATCCTGACAAAGGTCTTGCCAATTTCCTGGGAAAGCAAAATCACTGCTATCCAGGAATCCAAAAATATGGCAACCCTCAAATTGGACGAGCTTATTGGAAACCTTACTGCCTATGAACTCAAAAGGTAGTCAATGAAAATGGATGCTCCAAAGAAGGAAAGGAGTCTAGCACTGAGAATCACTGAGGGAGCAGATCTGGAGTAAGATGAGAAGGCCATGATCACTAAGGAATTCATAAACTTCCTTATAAGGAAAAGGGCATCTCAAGAGGTGGAAACTATAACAAAGCTAAAGCTCCATAAAGGCCAGTTAACGAGGGATGCTACAAGTGTGGAAAGACTGACCACCACATCAAGAATTGTCCTCAGTGGGAACTGGAATGGAAAAAGGAGAGATTTGAAAGAAGGAACAGGAAGAAGGAACTGGTCCAACCCAAGAAAATCACAACAAAGGCTATGGTTGCTGCTTGGGGGGAAAGCTCAGATGAAAAATCAAAAGATGGTGAGAATGAAGAACAGGCGCTCATGGAAATTGGAGAATCTGATGAGGAATCATATGAAGAACCAGAGGTAAGTATCTCCCATCTCAAAAACAAAATAAAGTTCCTATCTAAAGAGAAACTCTCCGAGTTTCTACTGGATTTCATGGATGATTCTGAAGAAACCACAAAAGAGAAAGAACAACTCTCTAAAAAATGTGCAATGCTAAAAGCAAAATGCATGAACTTGGAAATCAGAGTAAATGAATCTGGAAAAAAAAACACCGTCCTGATGAACCAGGTTCATGCACTTGAAACTGAGATTCTAGAGCTAAAATCTGAAAATTTAAAGTTAAAGCTAGGATCCAGTAAAAAGATTGTTGATCATTCTCATACCATGTTAGAAGAAAATATGGGAAAACTAAAAGATAAGATGTATACCAAGGATGAACAAATAAGGACCCTTAAAGAAGAACTTGGTAAAGTCAAACATGAGTTAGATCGAACTTGTAAATGGAATAAATCCTCTGATGCCTTGACATGGCTTTAAGAAAACCATAGTAGCAACCGGAGAGGACTTGGCTTTGGGAGTCAACTGCCCAAGTGGGGTCCCAAAAGCAAGTATCTCACTCTCCTTGAGAATAAAAGCTGCACCCATTGTGGTAAGACTGGTCATTACAAAATTGAATGTACTGCAAAAGAGCAGGTCAGTCGAAGAAATGAGAGTTTTGTTACAAAGAAAAATTTGTTACCAAATTGGGCCAGAAAAAGCTTAATTCATCCTTTCTCTCATAGAAAAGGACCCAAACTAGTTTGGGTTCTTAAAACTAACCCCTGATTTCTTTTTGTAGGTTCAAGTGAGAGGAAGCAGCCAAATTTGGTACTTGGATAGTGGCTGCTCAAAACATATGACAGGGAACAAGGAACAATTCCTTTCACTTGAAAACCTCAAAAGAGGAAATGTCTCATTTGGAAATGGAAAGAGAGGTGAAATTATAGGGGTTGGTAAGGTAGGTAAGGATGACACACGTTCAATTTATNAACAGTTGGGAAATCAACTAGCATCAATAAGATCTGATCATGGTACTGAATTTGAGAATGAAAAGTTTGGTGAGTTCTGTGATGAACATGGCATCAATCACAACTTTTCTGCCCCTAGAACCCCACAGCAAAATGGGGTTGTTGAAAGAAAGAACATGACTCTTGAAGACATGGCCAGAACCATGCTTCTTTCTAGAAAACTACCTCACAGCTTCTGGGCAGAAGCAATAAACATTGCATGTTACATAATAAATAGATGCATGACCAGGCCACTAGTAGAGAAAACTCCTTATGGGGAGAAAGCCCAACATATCCTACCTTAGGGCTTTCAGATGCAAGTGCTTTGTGCACAACAATGGAAATGATTCCCTAGGTAAATTTGATCCCATAAGTGATGAGGGAGTATTCTTGGGATATTCATCACATAGCAAAGCTTATAAAGTTTAAAATAAAAGAACTATGTGTGTAGAAAAGTGTGTGCATGTTGTTTTTGATGAAACTAACACTCTTTCTGAGAGATAGGAACCAGAATATGAGGAGCTTAGACTGGTCAGAAGTAGTGAACAAATTGAAGCAATTATGGAAGATGGAGCAGGTGATGGACCAGGTCCAACTACCCCGAGCAACATGACAGGGGGAACTCAACATCAAAGTACTCTGGACCTTGGCCCTGATCCTGTTCCACAACAACAAGACACCATGAGATCATCTAGAAGTAAACAATTGGTGCTCAAACCACACAGATATCAGAGTTCTCACCCTCTTGAGAACATCATAACAGATTTGACATCTGGAATCAAAACAAGATCCTCTTTGAAAAATATGTGTGCGTTTGATGCCTTTCTATCCTTGATTGAACCAAAGAACATTGGTGAAGCCCTACAGGATGCTGACTGGGTAAATGCCATGCAAGAAGAGCTGAATCAATTTGAAAGAAGTCAAGTATGGCACTTGGTACCCAGACCACTAGACAAATCAGTAATTGGCACCAAGTGGGTCTTCAGGAACAAACTAGATGAGGATAGAACTGTTACAAGAAACAAGGCCAGACTGGTTGTCCAAGGATATAGTCAAGAAAAGGGAATTGACTATGATGAGACCTTTGATCCTGTGTCAAGATTGGAGGCAATCAGACTTCTTATAGCATTTGCAGCACACATGGAATTCACTCTCCATCAGATGGATGTAAAGAGTGCTTTTCTCAATGGTTATCTAAAGGAAGAAGTATTTGTAAAACAGCCTCCAGGTTTTGAAAGCAAGGAGACACATGTCCATGTATACAAACTTGACAAGGCTTTGTATGGACTCAAACAAGCACCAAGAGCATGGTATGAACGACTATCAAACTTTCTGCTAGAACATGGATACAAACGAGGTAAAATTGACAGTACCTTGTTCTTAAAGGAAAAAGGTAAGGATCTCCTGATTGTGCAAATATATGTGGATGATATCATATTTGGTGCGACCACTAAAAAATTGAGTAAGGAATTTACTAAACTTATGGGGAGTGAGTTTGAGATGAGTATGATGGGTGAGCTAAACTTCTTCTTAGGCCTGCAAATCAAGAAAAACTCAAATGGAACAATGATCTATCAACAAAAATATGTGAAGGAATTGCTCAAAAGATTTAAAATGGAAGACTCAAAGGAAATTGACACCCGCATAGCCACAACCACAAAATTAGATGTGGATGAACCTGGTTCATCCGTTGATCAGAATCTATACAGAGGGATGATTGGGTCTTTATTATATCTCACTTCCAGCAGACCTGATATTGTGTTCAATGTAGGACTGTGTTATACGTTTTAGGCAAATCCAAAGGAGTCCCATCTAACTGCAGTGAAGAGAATTCTGATATATCTGAAAGGCACTACTAATTTATGCCTTTGGTATCCTGAAGGTCGTAATTTCGACCTTGTAGGATATGTTGATGCAGATTATGCAGGCTTCCTGGTTGACAGAAAAAGTACTTCAGGCATGGCTCACTTTTTGGGCTCTTGCCTTGTGTTTTGGACCACCAAGAAACAAAATTCAGTAGCATTGTCTACTACTGAGGCTGAATATGTGGCTGCAGCCTCATGCTGTGCTCAGTTGCTATGGATCAAGAAACAACTCATGGACTTTGGTATAGAGGTTGGATGCATTCCTATTTTCTGTGACAACACTAGTGCAATTAGTATTACAAAGAACCTGGTTCATCATAAAATAACTAAGCACATTGATGTTAGACACCATTTCCTAAGGGATAACTATGAAAAAGGAATAATCTCAATTGAATTTTGTTCTATTGACAAGCAAATTGTAGACATCTTTACTAAAGAACTGAGTAGGGAGAATTTTGAGAGAAACCGGCTTGAATTAGGGATGATTAAGATCACCTAATTGAAAAACAAAAATGAAAAATTGAAATTTTCTTTTTGACTAGAAACACTAAAATAGATAATTAACCAGACTAATCATTGCTCAGTATCATGACTTTACTGCCACACTCTCTTGCCATGTATTAATATGATTCCCTGGTTGCTAATGATGTTTTTCTATCTTTGTAAATTGAGGCATATTAAAGACTATAACACGATGAACCTGGTTCATCGCTGCTGGTTCATCTGACTGACAAGGTACGTGCTCATCTCCATACACTTCTTGAATTAATTATAGTCACACATGAGCAAGACTCTATCTATATTTGGTTCATTTCCAATTCTCTGTACTTATCCTAAAATGAACCAGTTTCAAGAAGTCCCATCGTATCTTAATTAGCCTACATTTAGGGATTCCTAACCGTATAATCAATGACAGNAGTATACAGTTCACATTCTCCATCCAGATCTTAACACCCCCCCCCCCCAAAACCCTCAAGTTCTTGAACCTACTCCTGAACCTACACCTAACCCTACTCTAGCCCCCAGGGCACATAGAGTGAAAGTTTTGGCCAGGAAATCAGTTGCTTTTGGTTCTCGTGCCAAATTCTTGGAAGAAATACTTCAAGCTAGCAAGGTACAAGATTTTGAATCCTCCAGTGAATCCTTCAAATCCGCTAATGAGGATGAAGCACCAGGTTCATCTGACACTGAATAGGGAAATCTTGAGATTGGGTCTGCAACTGGTATGACTAAGAACATATTTGTTTTGGTTGGGTTGATTGTGGATGTAGAGGTGCCAAATAGGCAGAGAAAACTTGGTAAAATATAAACCTTGAGAGAGAGAGGGAGAAGGGAGCTCAGTAAGGGGATCTGGGAAGGACGGTGCCACTCTGGCTATTTGTGGCCACGCTCCTGTGATTGATGAAGAAGGAGTCACAACTTTAGGGGGAAGCATTTCTGGGGAAGAAACAGCAGGTCTGGAAAGCCTACAACAATCAGTAGATGAACCTGGTTCATCTATTGAGGAGACGTTGGCTGAGATGCTGAGGAAGTTGGGGGAGTCCTATAATCCCAAAAATAAAAGAACTCCTAAGTCCAAGAAGGCTACTACCCCAGTTCCACCAAAGAAGAGGAAAGCTTCATTATATGCTGATGCTCCTGCCCCAAAGATTCGCGCTACAAGAAGTGCTGTCAGGCAAGGAGAGGAAGAATTGGAAAGAGCTCTGAGAGAGAGCAAAAAGAAGAAGGCTGCCAAGGGAAAGGCAAAAGTGGGAGAGCCTATTGAGGAAATTATTATTGATGATGATGCGATGAACCTGGTCCATCATGAGGAGCAGCCTGCTCCAGTTGTGGTTGATATACCTAAACCCAAGAAAGCTAAGGCTTCTTCAAAGAAGTCAGCTTATGTGTTTGCCACACCCTCAACCATTGCAAAGAGGACCAGATCTGAGTAAAGGAAAGTTAAGATTACTGATGATGAGGAATGGAGTGGAGGAGAAGAGGAAGATTCTGGTGAAGAGACTGACAAGCTCACCATGTTTGGCAAGCATACTATCTTAAAGGGAAAGCTGGTTAGAGACCTTGATCAGGAATCAAGAATGATTTTCCTAATGGATACCCTAGACGTGCAAGGGTGGAAGGAAATGGTTCTTCACCTAGAAGGCTGGCTGGATAGAAATGAGTTGGTTGAATTTATGTCCAACACAGTTGTCAAGAATGGCAGGGTAACTACCAGGGTTCATGGAGTTGAAATCTCTTTTGATGTAAAGGAGTTGGGGGAGATACTGAATATCCCTGCTGAGGGTTATGATGACTATACAAGGCAAAGATGGCCTAATCTGGATGGCATGTCCTCAACTCTCAACATCACCAGGTTTTTCTGTGAAAATGATCAAGAACCTGAGCCAAGGGCAGTTTTCAAGAGTGAGATGCGATCTCAGCACAAACTATTCTTTGAGTTTGTGATCAAGTTTCTGCTGCCAAGACAAGAACGAAGGCACATTGCCAGCTATATGGACCTCACGCTTATGGAATGCTTGTACAGGGGTAAGCAGATCAATTGGCCTGCTTTCATCATCCAACTCTTGGACAGAGTTGTGAATGGAACCAAGGCACACGCTATACCTTATGGATTTATTCTGATTGTTGTGCTTGCCCACTTTAAGGTTCCTGTGAAGAAAGCTGAGATGGCTACTGCTAAGGACTATTTTGGGAAGAATACACTGCTGACCTGTGACTACATTGTAAATGTTCCTGAGGATGAACCTGGTTCATCTAGGAAAATGCCTGTTAACAGCAAGGTCAGGTCACTTGTGCAGGAAGGTGAGATAAAGGATGCGGAGATCCTTCGATTGAAATCTCGCCTTATTGAGGTTGAAGCTGAGCGGGATGCTCTCAGAACTGAATTAGCCAAAGAGAAGGAGAAGAATGAGGGTGTTCTTCAACAAATGCTCTCTCTTCTTCAAGCCAAGACCACAACCTCATCTGCCCCTTCCCAGCCTTAGGAGTCCAGTGCCACCAAAACCCCTTCAATGCCCAGTTTGAGATTTTATCTTGTTATGTTTTTTTGCCCATGGTTGCAATTGTCTTTAATTCATTTTGTGTATGGTGCTTGATCTATGATCTAATCAATGAATTTGCTCTTTGCTTATTGATTTTGTCCCAGTTTCTTAAATAGCTTACATTTGATTGGTTTCTTTTGATGATTAATCATGCTTTGCACCTGCAGTTGCCTCAATGGCCATGAGTAATTGTTAATAACTCTGGTAAGTTTATCATTTTGCAACTTTTCGATGATGCCAAAAGGGGGAAGGTATGTGCTTCAAAGATTTTTGTGACATTTTATAACCTAATGAACCTAATCTCTCTATGATAAATGCTTAAAAACTTTACAAAGTGTCTATGTTGGACTGAAGTATGTACAGGGTTGAGCACAGAGTTTGTCATCATCAAAAAGGGGGAATTTGTTGAACCAAGTCACTGCATGGTTTTGAAGATTGACAAATGCCTACCCAGTTGAACCAGGTCCATCAGGGCAAACATTATCAACCACACCCATTGGCACAAGAAGCGTACATGCACAGGAGATAAACATGATCTGTGAATTATCTATGAACTAAGAGGTTGTCTCCTAAAGCGAAAAGGTTGCAAAGTGATAAGAAGAAAGAGTTCGAATTCAGCAAGGACAGAAACAATCGAGGAAGTTGAGATGAACACAAACTCTTCCACCAAGGAAGAGTTGCACTAGAACTAAACAACAACATCTCAACTACTGATTCTATAAATTGTTGAAGCACTCCTGCTGAAGAATTGATCGCACAAAAGCAGAAGTGAAACAAGAACTGAAAGCAAAATTACCAAAGCAATTTTGCAAGCAGAATCCTTGTGCGACACAAAAGCTACTTGAACCAGCTAGAAGAACCAGTTCCATCTGTTATCTTTTGAGTCTAGTTGGTTTGTAGTAGGTGATTAAATATTGTATCTTTCAGCTTTATTAGAAGCAATTGTAATAGGTACACATTGATCAAGTTAGAGTTAACTTGAAGTTTGTCGCAATTAGCTAGAGACTAGTTTGCTACAAAGGGATTAGAGTTAGTCCTTAGGTTTACAAAAGAGTTTATTTTGTAAATGCTGTTTGGCTCAGAGTTGTAGTGAAGAGTTTGGGAGAATCCTACTGAGTAGTAGGTCGTGGTTTTTTCACCTTTTGAGCCGGGTGTTTTCCACGTAAAAATCTCTATGTTCTTTACTTTTCTGCATTTATTATTCCGCAACAGTACGAGTTGGAACACATAGAAGAACCAGGTTCTTCTATAGAGGCTGCACTCGAAAATTGGACACCACACAAATCAACCCCCCCCTCTTATGTGGTATTGATGTATAAAATATCAACCAGTCTTGCTTTAAACCTTTCGCTGCTTCCATTTGTCCTATGCTTTATTTTATATACCCACTTACACCCTATGGCTTTCTTGCCAGAAGGAAAGGGTACTAGATCCCATGTATGATTGTTGTGTAGAGCATCAAACTCCTATGTAATTTCTTCCTGCGAAGCAGGATTGGTGACTGCTTCCTCATGAGATTGGTTCCCTGTCATGACAAATGTTTCTCACAAAAGCTTGACTATCACAGGTTAGAGCCTCAGTAAGAATAGGGTTGTGATTTGAGAACAATGCATTAAGTGAAAAGGAGTTAGCATGATGTGCAGGGGCATGATTTGGTGGTTTGAGATTAGGAATAGAGTGGATGTAATCCTTTAAATGGGCTGGTGTCTTGTGTTCTCTAAGAGACTTCCTAGGGCCAACATAAGATGTAGAACTGTCACATATATTTTCATTCTGTGTTTTAGATTTTGGATCCATGACTGGTCTTGGTGATGCAGGGCCATTAGAAGCAGGACTACCTTGTGAGTGAAAATGGCTCACTGGTGGAGAGTTGATATGTGTAGGGACTTTATGATCTAGGCTACTAACATGAGAGGGTTCTGAGTGACTTGTTGTCTGAGAGGTAGTGGATCTAGGTTGGCTGGTGTGTTGTTCCGGTTCATTTTCTAGATGGTCAATGAAGGGGATTGAATTGAGAACTGATGGAAATGATGTGTTATTTTCTTGTATGGCAAAAGGAAAGATGTTTTCATTAAAAGTGACATCTCTGGAGACATGTATCCTTTTAGTGGCTAGATTCAGAACTTTGTAACCTTTTTTGTTGAATGGATATCCAAAAAATATATGAGGTGTGGTTCTTGGCTCAAATTTATCTCCGTGAGGTTTAGGGACTCTAGGATAACATAGACACCCAAAGCTTCTCATATGTGAATATTTAGGCTTTCTTTGATATAAAAGTTCATAGGGACATTTTTTGGCTAGGCTGTTGGAGGGTAATCTGTTTATAATGTAGGTTGCACAAAGGATGTATTCAACCCAATATATGGTTGGTAGTTTTGACTGAAATAGGAGTGCCCTAGTAGTTTCTAGCAGATATTTGTGTTTTCTTTTAACTATGCCATTTTGTTGGGGTGTGTATGGACATGTTCTTTGGTGTATTATGCCCTTGGACTCAAAGAAAGAGTTGCTTTCTGTATTTGTGAGTTCTAGTCCATTATCTGATCTAATGACTTTGATTTTGGTACCGAATTGGTTTTCTATTAGGGTGACAAAATCTTTGATAGCTTGAAGGACATTGCTCTTACATGACAGTAGTTGAGTCCAGGTTGATCTTGTGATCATCTACTATAGTGATGAAGTACTTATAATTATCATATGTTGGAACATGGTAGGATCCCCATAGATCAACATGTAAGAGCTCAAATAGTTTGGTGGTTGTGTTGGTCTTTTCAGGAAAGGGGAGTCTTTCTTGTCTAGCCATAGGACAAATCGAACAAGTGAAAGGTTGTTTAGAGGAGAAGCTTTCAGGTATTGAGGTAATGTTCTTCATCTTAATGAAGGGTACATGACCAAGTCTGTTATGCCATAAAACATTCACATCATTCACAGACAATTCACAAGAGTTCAAGGAAGAGAAAACCTGTTTTCTATTGCTTGCAGATGAAACATTTACAAGTGAAGAGGGAACACACTTATTTGTGAGAGATGACTTATCTACATGTGTGTGAGAATGACATTGTGTGTTGCAAGCACAATCACAAACTAATAGAGAGGACAAAGAGGAATCTTTGATGGGATCATACTGCTTGTTCTGCAGACACCTTTGACACAGAAAGTATAGGCCATCCATGGCTTTACCAATCACTAGAGGCATCTTCATTAAAGAGGCTTGCAACAGATATGAGTTATTAGAAAAAGCAACCAATCGTTGAGGTTTTGTTAGGGAATGAACAGAGATCAAGTTGTATTTGAAAGAGGGTATAAACAACACTTTTTCTAGGATAATCTCAGGTATAAGTGTCACTGTGCCAATTTGTGTCACTCTTACCTTGTATCCATTTGGTAGAATGACAAGAAGGGGATATGGTAAGGTTATGATTTTGGTTAGAAGGGACTTGTTGAATGTCATGCGATTTGAGGCTCCGGAATCTAGTATTCATGAGTCAGCTTTATTTTTGAAACAATTACACGACAGTTTACTAAAATTAATTGAGGATGTACAAGGAACAATACCTGCAAAATTGGCAATTGCACATGCTGAGTTTCCATTGTTGGTGCCTTCTCCTCCATTTCCTGTCTAAAATTGCTGCAACAGGTTCATGATCTGCCCATATTGTTCTTGAGTCAAGTTCATATTCTAATTGTCCTTCTGCATATCAAACTCCTCATGTGATAGTATCTCCACTTGTGGTCCATGCACATTTACAGATGTCTTGTTTTCTCTGTTGAAACCACCATTAGGCCTATAATTCTGATTAGGAATGCGTTGATTGAAACTATTATTAGTCTTGAAAGTCTGTCCATAGCTTTGAGGGTAACCATGTAGCTTGTAGCACTTATCTTTGGTGTGTCCCGACCTCTTACAGTATTCACACATTGGTCTGGACCTGCTTGTAGTATTGTAGTTATTCCCAGTGGAATAATTTGTTCTGTAATTGTTCTGATTCAAGGTGTTCACGTTTAAGGAAGTTGACTCCAAAACAAACTGATTAGTTGGCCTGATTTCTCTTTGTTTTTCCTCTTGCACCAACAGTGAAAATGCTTGTGCCATTGATGGCAATGAGTTCATCATCAGGATACTCCCACTCACCACAGTGTAAACCTCATTGAGTCCCATGAGAAAGTGTATTAAACGCCTGTCCTGTTCTGCCTTGTGTATGCCTTCTTTTGCTCCACATGTGCAATGACAGGTACATTGATTTTTAGCACCTATGTTGCTCAGTTCTTCCCATAACTTCTTAATCTTAGTGTAATATCCTGTGATATCTAGAGATCCTTGAGAGAGATCATTAATTTTCTTTTGTATTTGATACAGCTTTGCACCATTGGTCTAGTCATATCGATCTTCCAATTTCTTCCACAATTCTGTCGCATTGTTCACATACTCCACACTATCTGCAATCTCCTTAGATAATGAATTCAAAATTCACGAGGTTACCATATCATCACACCTCTCCCATAATCGTAAATTTTGAGAGTCTGAGTCTGGTTTCCTACATTCTCCATTGATGAAACCTACCTTGTTCTTCACAGAAAGTGCACTCAACACACTCCTCCTCCAGGATCTATATCCAACACCACTGAAGGGAACAAAAACTAACTTCGCACTAGGATTGTCTGAGGGGTGCATGTACAAAGTACTACCCAGATCTATGGTTGATTGGCCATTTCCAGTAGGTAAATCATTCTCTAAATCATTAGGTCGTTCATTCTCATCTAGGATTGCCATAGTTAATTAAGCTAAATCTTAGGGAAACAGAGTTATCGAATCACAATTGAGATTTATACTCGAGAAGAATGATCGAGATGATCAATTAAAAATAGAGATGACTCAAATTTAGACTTGCATGTAGCGAAAAATAGAAACACAGTTGATCGATGATTTGCATGTGATGGAAAACAGAAAAATTAGCTGATCGAACGCAGTTGCCGGAATAGAGATTCTCACCGGATCTGATACCATATCAAAACTGGATCATCCACCATGGATGAACTTGAGCTGCACTTGAGCAACCATGGTGAATTCTCAGAACATTCCAGAAGATTGAGAGAAATGCATCGAAGAGGCATACAATGCAGAGGAGAAAATGATTTTCATTATTATACACTGAAGGGGAATACATGTATATATACACACTGTACATGACTTCCACTAACTACTTGCCAGGCTGCATACTAACTAATCTAACCGACTAAGCTACTACAACTAACTGCTTAATGAACTAACTCTCCAATAATTAACACAACTTCTACATCTTAACACATGTATGTATGTATGTATGTATGTATGTATGTATTCTATTTTAAATAAGGTTTTAAAGATAAGGTCTATATCTACATATCTATATATATAAAAGAGGGACAAAATTTTGGATTTTCACATCATAAACTTAATTGTTAAATCTATGATATTAGGCTTCGGTTAGAGTAAGAAAAGAATAGGGAATCAGAAATGCTATGTCTTTAATGAACCGTTTCAAACAAAAATGTGCTTCAATAGCAATAACGCTAAAAATAGAGAATTACGCTACATCTTTAATGAACCGTTTAAAACAAAAATTCGCCCCAACTGCAATGGCACTAAAAACAGAAAATAAATATGCAATCACTAAAACGGCTTAAACAAAGGAAATAGATCTACCGAATAGCCGTTTCGATATTGCCTCTTATCTTGAAAATAAACATTCTTACACCAGCGTTTTTCTGATAAGAAAGTTTATGCTTTTTAACTTTCCCTTTTTTCTTCTTCAATTTCTTGTTTCTTCTGTGCTACTATCATATATCATTTTAATAAGTTTTTCACGCATACTAGCGTTTGTTTTGCGGGTTCCAGGCGACTATTGTGATATCACTATTTTGATTATGTTGCTAGGAGAGCACCGACATTATGACGACTTAATTAAACATAGTTAACCATCTCTTCGAGCCACATTTGAATCATAAATATTAGCAAAACATTGTTGGATACACAACATGAGGTAGAAGTTGAGAGTGGTGAAATTTGTCAGACATAGCACAGAACAATATAAAATTGATATTTAAAAGTACTTTTTAGCTTCTTAAATAGTACTCATATTATAGTAATACGTAGAAAGATGAAATCTTAGCTGATATTTACGATAAAAGACTTTCAAAGTTAATGTAGTATTGACATTTGCTCATTATAATAGTTAGTGATAAGCAAAGATTGATTTTCTTTCATATGCCATTAATTATCTAGACATATTTTAATTATACGTTTTCCAAATAATGCTGAAGATAAAATAAAGAATGCGCTATTAGGTAAGCTCTTCGGAAAATAAGCAGCATAAATCCCACGCTCTAACCTGGCGCGTTTAATCACATCCCATTATCACATATAAACCCAGAATCTCAGATACTCCACATTGTTATTTTCACCACCCGCACCCGATTATTGATAAGCTCTGAATATGCCGGCGATGATGATATCAAACACTATTTCATTGCATTCGCAGTTACCCTTTTCTACGATGTCGTTCAGCTCACGCACTTGGCATTGCAAGCCATCAGTCCATCGGAGGGCCACGCCAACAATGGCGATAAGAACGCATACGCGCATCCACCGTCTGATTGAAGAGCAAGGGATAGTGCTAATGCCGGGCTGTTACGATTCTCTTTCGGCTTCCATTGTTCAGAAAACCGGGTTCAGTGCCGGTTTTATCTCCGGTTATGCTACCTCCGCTGCTCTCCTTGGAAAACCCGATTTCGGCTTGCTCACGTCAGTCCATTTTTACGTATTATCCATCACTTTATATTGTTTAGTGGAGTAATGTGAAGCAAGCTTAATTTGGAAATGTTGGGGAATTAATTGATAAATTATGAGCATATGTGTTTTCATATTGTAGACCGCCTGAAATGGCAGAAACGGCTAGGTCAGTTTGTGCAGCTGCTCCATTGATTCCAATCATTGCTGATGCTGGTATACCCTGTTTACTTCCACTTTAACTGTTTAATAATTTTCCCTTTTTTGAGTTTGTTATGTCTTAACCAGTAATTTAATGTAGTAGTGTAATGTGCAGTTGCTGATAGAGAAATTGCAAATCTTGGGAATGGTTTCGGGTATCATTTATTTGGATTTTGCTTGATAAGCATATAATAGATATAATTCAGGCCATTTAAGCATTGCGCTGACGGATTTAATTAAAGATTTTCTTTTTAACAAAAAATGAGCATTAAGAAGATTGACCTTTCTCCTATGCACTCAATGGCATGACATATGAACTCAACCACAACATCTCATCTTGCTAATTTTCCCCCCTATTTCTACCCGATGGATCTCTGTTATCTATGATTTTAAACCCTTGAATTATTTTCAGCATTGGATGGGATCATTCTGTTACTGTCTTTGTTTGGTATTTAGGACTCTCTGTTTTGGGATTTTTCCATTATTTGTCTTTTAGGTTCACTAATTGTGAACAGATTTCAGTTTCAGTCAATGAAAAAGTTCAATCAAAGTGAAAAGGGTGAAAAGAGATGGTAAAAATCTCTCTTGAAATTTTAAAATGCAAAAGGTTTTGCAGGACGGAATAAAGCTCAAAAGCCTCGCATGTGCATTTCCATAGCTCTTAATCTCAGTAGATCCATTCAATCAGAATTGCCTCTTCATGTGGGTTTTAAGAATGCCAAGCCCTTTATGTTTCCTTTTATTCACATTGCAGATACAGGCGGCGGCAATGCTCTCAATGTTCAAAGAACTATCAAGGATTTAATTGCTGCTGGTGCTGCCGGCTGTTTCTTAGAGGTATGATATTTAACTGGCAGGAAACATTCAAATTTTAAGATGTGCATATATTCTAAAACACTAATTCTTGTGTTCATGCTATTCCAGGATCAAGCATGGCCAAAGAAGTGTGGTAAGAGTTCTGCTTGAGATTCATTTAGCTTGGGCTGCCGAAATACATTTTACATTTTGGGTTCAATAGCATGGAACTTACTGTCCGTCTTTTATGTCTCTTCATCAAGGACACATGCGAGGGAAACAGGTTTGCTAGATCCTTCTCTATTTCACAATCCTTATTGCTCTTTTTTTTTGTTTTCTTTTTTAATTTACTATGTCTATAACACAATTGTAAATGCGTTAGGTCTGTTGATTTCTTTTTCCTGAACTTGTTTTTTGTTGTAGTCTATTATGCCACCTGGCTTGCTAACTCTTTCTCTATTCTTTGATGTCTCTTTCAGGTTATACCTGCAGAGGAACATGCTGCAAAAATAGCATCTGCAAGAGATGCTATTGGTGATTCTGACTTTTTTCTTGTGGCAAGGACTGATGCACGTGCAACATCAGCAAAATATGGTCTCTCAGAAGCCATTTCTCGTGCTAACCTTTATATGGAGGTATGCAGTACATGTTGTCATTTTGCTAATAGGAAACATTAGTTTGAAAAAATAAGTTACAATTACTACTTGCTTGAATCATATGTTGGAATTCCGCTTGTCTGATCATATTTTTTCTACTCCCTTCAACAAACCAAACAAAAAGAAAGGGAAGAACTATGTCACATTATCAGACTCATGTAAGAGATGTGCACATCGGCAAACATTGGGAGATTTCTCCCATCTGTCTAAACCTTGGCGGGTCGAAATAACTAGGTAGTTATGCTGGTGGGAGGTAGCAGATACCTGGTGGATAAGTTCAGGTATATGCAAGCTGGCTGAACGCCTCTGTGATTTAAAGATGTGGGGTCAAAACTGACTTAGTTTTTCCTTTTCTTTTCCACAAGAAATTCCTATGTACTTTCATGGTCAGAATAGAACTTTTAAAAACTTGAAGGCTCAGTTTCATGTCTTTCGATTTACTACTGAAGTTTAAACAGATGAATTAGGAAACTCCTATGTCTCATACTTCTATGTTTTGCCATGAATATAATCCAGGACTTTAAGAACTTCTAAACTTCTAATGACCTTTTTCCGTAGGGCTTGCAAGCAGCTTCTGTCTATGACAGTATTTTGCCCTGGTACTTCAGTTTTCTGAAAAGCACTATTCCTTTTAAAAAGATTTCAAACAATGGAAACAAAGCCAACTAATATCATTATTTTCTATAGTGCTTTAGGCCAAGAGATGACTTGGATTGTTACAGCTATCTACAATTATAAATTTTTAATCAGGAATTTTGACCATTCGCAGTAAATGTCTCATGGCAAACTAACAGATAATAAAACCAATAGCAACTGCAACATTTCTTGAGAGATGTAGAATTGAAACTATTCAACTAAATTCCTTTCTAGTGAAGTACTTAATAATCTAGTACAACCAGTTGTTGCTCAATAACACGTTATCTTGAAACTTTTTATAATCCAATGTTGGATGAAGTGGAAGTGAGCGTATTATTTTTTGAAGTAATTTAGGTACTTGGGTATGCATGAGATGAAGCGGAAGAACTTTCTTAAACATAAATGTATATCTTGCTTACAATATGTACAAGCTATAGTTTGCTACAACTATTCTTGAAATTTGCTCCTAGACTTTCAACTTCACATGCATCTGTAGTCTATCCATGGTAAAATTTCCTCTTTATTCAGTAAATTTTAGCGTTTGGGTTTGGAAAGTCCATTAAAAATTGGCTGTCAATTGGAGAGAGTACAAATAAGCTAAAAAGTGAACATGAGGAAGAATCAGTATGCAGCACAACTTGACTCTTCTTGTCACTTGCTCATGGCATTGACTGTACAATCTAGGCTGGAGCTGATGCTAGCTTTGTGGAGGCACCGAGGGATGACGAGGAGCTCAAAGAAATAGGAAAGCAGACTAATGGATTCAGGGTATGTAACATGCTAGAGGGTGGTGTCACACCATTGCATACACCGGAAGAGCTGAGAGCGATGGGCTTCCATTTGATTGTCCATCCATTAACGACTCTTTATGCCTCTGCTCGTGCAATGCTTGATGTTCTCAAGACATTGAAGGACCAAGGAACAACTAGAGATCACCTCGACAAGATGGCAACTTTCGAAGAATTTAATCAATTGGTCAATTTGGAGTCTTGGTTTGAGCTTGAAGGACGGTATTCAAACTGGAAAAACGTGCAGAAATCAACCAACGAGTAACATGGAAAGATTGGTGCCTATCTCTTGTGAGCTGGGGATAAAATAACAAAGCACACTGATTAGAAGCAATATAATTTACTCTTGGGAGCTCTGTTATTGAGCTTTTTGCTGGAACTTAATTTTTGTCTTCTGTAGGATTTCTGATTGTACCTTGAGCTAAATGGTATTTTCCAGTCAATTTGCCAATTGGTTTCCATTTGCATTGTTATTGTAGTCGATCCTTTGCATATATAGTGATACTTTCTTCATTGTCTCAAGGTTTGGTTAATGTCTTCTCGATTTGCCAATGTTGCAAATACCAACGTAGAAGTCCAGAAAATTTGGACGAAGAAGATCAATTGGAATAGAGAAAAGCAAAGTTCCAGAAATGTATTGGTGCTGCTACAGTAATTATAATCTTATAAAAATATCAATCTATATAACCAAATTCTTTACGTGTGTAACTCAAGTTAGTTTTCACAAGGAGTATAAATCTAATAAAAATATGAAACTCTATTACTTCTTTTGGTTTTCTACTCGGTATTTGTACTTACATTAGGGCCGATTAAATTCGATTTTGCACTGAAAAACTTTACATAATAAAGACAATTTCACACTTAGGACTTAGGGCAATACAATTAAAGATGAATCTGCTAGATTTACAATTGTTGAAGGAATCTTCGAAGTATCATTGCAATAGAATTTAAACTTTTTCCAAAGTTTGAATCTTTTTTGAAAACTTAATTAATCAATTATGTATTATATGTTACAAATATCTATATCTTTTTTGTTAATAATTTTTTTAGTTTACCACAGTCAAACGTTTTCTTTTTCTTTTTTTTTTCCTTTTAAAAAAAAATACAAAATTTGTAAAACCCAAACGAGGCAGTGACCCAAAAAAGGAGATGTTAGATGTTACTTTTTTCTTTTAGATAAATCGAGATTATCAAAGTTTTAATTTTAAAATATTAATTATAGCAACATCCAATTTAATTGAATTTTGTTTTCATGGTGCAAAACAACAGAGCCATTGCTCTTCGGGGTGATGAGGTTGACAATTTCTTGCTCCAGCTTTAAAGGAGCATCTTTGCATGAATCAATACTAACTTCTCAGTCAGCTGATCTTTGATTTCAAAGATTTTTTTGCTTATAACCTGATGCTTAATTTTCTTCTAACTTAGTACTGATCTTTATAGTCCAATTTGCTTTCTTAGTGCTGACACCTTCATATGCCGATCAGGAGGTAGGCTTGGAAGCAACCATCCTTTGAAGAACAAGAATAATAGATTAGACACAATCGTATAAGTCTATGGATTAGGTGTTCTTAAAGTTCCTTTGTTAATTTTAAAAAAATATGAAAGTAAATATGATAACATTAACATGTAAAATAGAAGAAAAAAAAGAGTAGAGCTTTTTCTCTATTGAGTTTCTTAAATAAGTTCGGCATTTATCATTTTCAGAAACTTACATCTATTTATCATTGCTCTATATTTTATAAATTAGATAAAATTTAAAATATGTGATTTTATAAAATTTTAAACACATTAATATAGGGTACATGCGCAACGCGCGTACTCTAAAACTAGTATATACTAAAAGTGGGAGGACCCTAAGTGCACAATTAAATTACTAAAATGGCCATAAAAAACTAAACGAAATTTTGCCCTTCAAGTAAACACTACTCCAGTAATAAATAAATGGTGCGCTTTTAAGAATTATAAAGATAATGCAAATAAACCTTTTCTGTTATGGATCATTATTAGGTTCTTTGAGCTTATTTATTCTAATCATTCAGATGGTCAACTTGTGCTAAGACCTTGGGTATTCTCCGCAAAGATATGTATCTATCCTTGATGCATTTATTTTTTTCTGTGGTTATTAAATAATAATTAATTAAGGTGCATTAAAAAGTGCAGAGAGCAATTGTTAGTAAAAGCAGAAGACAGTCACTTTTTTCAATTATCTCATCAGTTGAAAAAATTAACAGTTATAATTAAATTGTTAGTCAATTATCTCATCCGCCGAAGAAACTCATACAATAATCTATTTAATTCTGATCGAAGATTTGCTTATATATATTAGTAGACTCGGAGATGATCCATTGAAATATTCTAATTTCCATACGAATTTTAATTTTTTTAATAAAACATATCTGTTCACCTCTTGCAACATAGTGTTATCATGTAAGTTTATTTTATTTTAATAACTTCCTATTAGAATTCATAAAGCTGTATATTCTTGTTTATGTGGACTTTTGCTAGGGAACATGAATTCACCAAAATTTATAGAGAACTTACTTCTCTATCAATTCCCATATAACACACACAACAGTAAGTAAACCACACAATAATATTTACGTGGAAAAATCTCAGCTCACTGGATTAAAAATCACGACCTACACTCGTAGGATTTTAACTTCACTAATTGAGCAAATTTAGATTACAACATATTGTAACGTAGGAATTAAACTCATAATCCCTCACCTACTTACAATAACTATATTGCAAGCTTCTTTGTAATAACTCTATTACAAAGCTAACCGCTTGACTAACTCTAGTCAACACAAACACAAAGTTTATGATTTACATAGTGTTCTACGAGATGCTTGTAATAAGCTGAGTAGGAGTTACAAGTGAATAAAATAAACAAAGACACAACAATACCCAGGACAGACGATGTATTAAATGTTGAGATCTGGTCCTTCGTTATGTTGTTGTTTTGTTCTTCAATGCCTTTGAGAGAATGAAGGCAGTTGCAAACTTGAGAGTAAGTATGTTTTAAGGTTTACAAGTGTTTGTAATCCATTGCTTCATGTTGGTAATATATAAGTGAGGTCATAAAAGATGATGCAAGGGAGTATCCAGTGTACAACATGCTTTAACAGTGTTGTTGCATTATTGCATATGCAGTGCAGCAACTTTAACAGCTGTAAGAGTTGACGTATACCGTAACTGGAGGAGCTGATATGTCACGAACCAAAACTTAGCCTGTCGTGATGGCGCGTAACGTGGTACTAGGCAAGCCGACACTTCAAAATACTTTCACATTTTAAATGAAAAATAAGAATAACACATGTTTAAATCATCAAACTCTCAAAATGGATAGAAAGTCAAAAACCAATATAGAAATTCCCAACATCGGAGTGTCACTGAGTACATGGTCGTCTAAATATCACAAATTTGGGAGTATTGTCTATAATAGTCTGAAACTAAACACAAAAAGCAAAAAGATAGGAAAGGAGAGACAATGTCTGCAAAATGCCGGGAAGCACCTGGATCTACACAGGAAGTGCAGGGTGTAGCATGAGTACAACAAACTCAGTAAATAACAAGACTAAATAAAAGACTGAAAGTAGTGACGAGCTTCACAACTATAGTTCAATTACAATAATATCAACATAGGAAGGTATGCATGCTTTCAAGTTTGACAATTTAGGCCACAACAATTAATCCATGTCAAGTTCAAGTGAAACAGAGTATAATATCTTTCAGAAATTACAAGACGGTGATATATGACAGCTGAAGTGGGAAAGTCAAATGCATCCTCTTAGAGCAATGGTCTCTCAGTCCCCCGACTCACTCCAACCTAACAATCACTCATTTCATAGTTACTCATTCCTCTCAATCGCTCAGAACTCGGCACTCGCACTCAGTAGGTACCTGCGCTCACTGGGGTGTGTGTACAAACTCCGGAGGGGCTCCTTAAGCCCAAGCGCAATAACAAGCCAATCATGGCATAAATCAATGAAACATGCTACGGTGTGAAGCTCGGCCCCATAAATATCCTCTTAATAAGGCCCTCGGCCTCACTCAGTCATAAACCTCTCCAGTATCTCTAGCTCTTAGAAATCATGATAAATATCCTAAACAACAATGATGAAATGTATCAATAAAGAACAATAGGGACTGATATGTAATAGGCAAGTAAAACTGTGACTGAGTACAAAACAATAATTTCGCAGATAATTCAACATATACACGACCTCTGTGGGTCCCTATAGTGCCATTACATAGTCTGAACATGATTTCTAGCCACAAAAAATTCGATACAATTAACACGAGCAAAAGGAATCATTCTATAAGAAAACACTAAGTTCTGAATCAAATTCAAAAGTCGACCCGAAAATCATCCCCTGGGCCCACGTCTCAAAATTCGATAAAAGTCACAAAATCTGAAAGTCCATTCAACCACGAGTCCACCCACACCACAATTACTCAAATCTGATACCAAAATCTCGATCGAAACCTCAATATTCGGCCTAAGATATTTCCTCCATTTCCCCCAATTTTTCACCCCAAATCACTAATTTAATGATGAAATCAAAGACATAATCATGGAAATGAACAAAACAAGGTAGTAATCACTTACCCCAATCACCCGCTTGAGAATCTCTCCAAGAATCGCCTTCCACCGAGCTCCCAAAATCAATTTTGTATTATGAACTCAAACCCTCGTTTTTTATAAATTTAAGTCTGTCAGGGTGACCTTTCTTCGCGAACGCGACACCCATCTTGCGTTCGTGTAGAACAATCAAAATCGTTGCCCAAAAGCTTCCTTCGTGAACACGATGCCTTGTTGACCCTAAGCTTCGCGAACGCGATCCTTCTTACGCGAATGCGTTCCCCTTCTCGTCTTCGCGATGCACCAACTACCCAGACATTCGCGAGCGCGAAGAGAAAGTCCTTACCTGCCACCTGATACCCTTCGTGAATGCGGGACTCCCACCCCGAACGCGAAGAAGGAAACCAAAACTGGACACCAGAAATTCTTCATCAGTCTTCCAAGTCCAAAATTTATCTGTTAACCACCCGAAACTCACCCGAAGGCCTCAGGACCTCAACCAAACATACTATCAATTCCAAAAAACGATACGAACTTAGTCGAGCCCTCAAATCACCTCAAACAATATAAAAAACACGGATCCCACCCCAATTCAAGCCTATTGATACTAACGAATTCTAACTTCTATAAACGACGCCGAAACCTATCAAAATCACGTCTGATTGACCCCAAATTTTGCACTCAAGTCACAAATGACATTACGGGCATACTCTAACTTCGGGAATCAGAATCCGACCTCAATATCAAAAAGTTAATTCCCAATCAAACTTTCCAAAAATCCAATTTTCGCCATTTTAAGCCTAATTCAACTATGGACCTTCAAATCATGATCCGAGCACGCTTCTAAGTCCAAAATCACCCAACAGAGCTAACGGAACCATCAAAACACCATTGTGGAGTCGTTTACACATAAGTCAACATTCGGTCAACCATTTCAACTTAAGCTTTCAACCTTGAGATATGCCCGAAGCAACTAACCCGGCAAGTCACATAACAACTATAAAGCATAAATGGAGTAGTAAATGGGGGAACGGGGCTACAATTCTCAAAACGACCGGCCGGGTCGTTACATACTCCTCCTCTTAAACAAACGTTTGTCTTCGAACGTGTATAGAAATGTATCTGGAGTCTCAAATAGGTCAGGATATTTGTTCCGCATCTCCCGCTCGCTTTCCCAAGTAGCCTCCTCAGTTGGCTGACCTCTCCACTGCATCTTTACTGAAGCTATCTCCTTTGACCTCAACTTTCAAACCTGTTGATCCAGAATGGCCACCGAATCCACATCATAAGTCAATTCACCATCCGACTGAAACGTGCTGAAAACCAAAGCATGAGACAAATTGCCGACATACTTACGGAGCATAGAAACATGAAACACTGGATGCGCACTCGACAAACTAGGTCGCATGGAAGGCTTGTAAGCCACCTCTCCAACCCTCTGAAGCACCTCAAACGGCCCAATATATCGAGGGCTCAACGTGACCTTCTTCCCGAACCTCATCTTCATGGGTGAAACCTTGAGTAATACCTTTTCCCAACCATGAAAGTAACATCACGAACCTTCCTATCGGCGTAACTCTTTTATTTGGATTGTGTTGTGCGAAGCCGATCCAGAATCAATTTAACCTTGTCCAAAGCATCCTGAACCAAGTCACTACCCAATAGCCTAGCCTCACCCGGCTCAAACCAACCCACTAGAGATCTACACCATCTCCCACACAAAGCCTCATACGGGGCCATCTGAATGCTCGACTGGTAGCTGTTGTTGTAGGCAAACTCCACGAGTGGAAGAAACTGATCCCAAGAACCCCCGAAATTAATGACACAAGCATGTAGCATGTCCTCTAATATCTGAATGGTGTGCTCGAATTGTCTGTCCATCTGAGGTGAAATGTTGTACTCAACTAAACCTGGGTGCCTAACTCTCGCTGCATGGCTCTCCAAAACTGCAATGTAAAATGTGTGCCCTGATCTGAAATGATAGACACTGGAACACCATGAAGACGAACGATCTCGCAGATGTAAATCTCAGCCAACTGCTCTGCAAAATAGGTAGTCCCAATTGGAATGAAGTGCACAGACTTGGTCAGGCGATCCACAATCACCCAAATAGCATCGAACTTCCTCGAAGTCCGTGGGAGCCCAACTACAAAATCCATGGTGATCCGCTCGCATTTCCACTCTAGAATCTCTAGCCTCTAAAGCAATTTCCCGCCTTGTGATGCTCATATTTTAGCTGTTGACAGTTGAGGCACCGAGCTATAAACCCCACTATATCTTTCTTCATTCTTCTCCATAAATAGTGCTGCCTCAATTCCTGGTACATCTTCGCTGCACCTGGATGTATGGAATACCGCAAACTGTAGGCCTCTTCAAAAATCAACTCACGTATCACATCCATATTAGGCACACAAATCTGACCCTGCATCCTCAATAACCCATCATCTTCAATAGTAACATGTCTAGCATCACCGTGTTGGACCGTGTCCTTAAGGACAAGCAAATGAGAATCGTCATATTAGCACTCTCTGATGTGATCATATAAGGAAGACCGAGAAACGACACAAGCTAGAACTCAGTTGGGCTCCGAAATATCTAATCTCACGAATTGGTTGGCCACGTACTGAACATCAATTGCAAGCAGCCTCTCACCAACAGGAATGAATGCAAGGCTACCCATACTCAGTGACTTTCTACTTAAGGCATCGGCCACCACAATGGCATTCCCGAGATGATACAGAATAGTGATATCATAGTCTTTTAGCATCTCCAGCCATCTTCGCTGCCTCAAATTTAGATCTTTTTGTTTGAACAAGTGCTGAAGGCTCCGATGATCCGTAAATACCTCACAAGACACACCGTAGAGAAAATGCCTCCAAATCTTCATTGCATGAACAATGACAGCCAACTCAAAATCATGAACTCGGTAGTTCTTCTCATGAGGCTTCAACTGACGCGAAGCATAAGAAATCACTCTACCCTCCTAAATCAAGACACACCTAATACCAGTCCGAAAAGCACCACAATACAGCGTATAAGAACCAGAAGCTGAAGGTAGAATTGGAACTAGAGTTGTGGTCAAGACGGTCTTGAGATTCTTAAAGCTCTCCTCACACTCATCTGACCACCTGAATATAGCACCCTTTTGGGTCAATTTGGTCAAAGGGGATGCAATATACGAGAAACCCTCCACGAACCAACAATAATAACCGACCAAGCCGAGAAATCTCTGAATCTTTGTAGCTCAAGACGGTTTGGGACAACTTTGAACCGCCTTTATCTTCTTTGGATCCACCTGAATCCCCTCACTAGACACCACGTGCCACTGAACTAAGCCAAAACTCACACTGGAGAACTTCGCATAAAGCTTCTCCTCCTCAACTACTGCAACATAATCCTCAAATGTTGGGCATTCTCCTCCTGGCTGCGAGAGTACACCATGATGTCATCAATGAATACTATGAAAAACGAGTCAAGATAGGGCTAAAATATATTGTTCATCATATGCATGAATGTTGTTAGGGCGTTGGTCAGCCCAATGACATCACAAGAAACTCATAATGACCATAACATGTCCTGAATGTTGTCTTTAGAATATCCGAGTCCCGAATCTTTAGCTGGTGATACCCAGACCTCAAATCAATCTTAGAGAAAACCCTCTCCCCCTGAAGCTGGTCAAATAGATCATCAGTGTGCAAGAAAGGATACTTGTTCTTGATGGTAACTTTGTTTAACTGCCAATAATCAATGCACATCCGTGTAGTACCATCCTTCTTCTTCATAAACAAAACCGGCGCACCCCAAGGCGACACACTAGGCCTAATAAACCCCTTACCAAAGAGTTCCTGAAGTTTCTCTTTCAATTCGTTCAACTAAGCCAGTGTCATACGATACGGCGGGATAGAAATAGGATGAGTGCCCGACACTAAGTCAATACCAAAGTCAGTATCCCTATCGGGCGGCATGCCCGATTGGTTTGCAGGAAACACATCATGATATTCTGGAACCACTGGAACATAATCAATAGTAGGAGTCTTAACACCAATATCCCTCGCAAAGGCCAAATAAGATAAACAACCATTCCCAACCATCTTCTAGGCCTTCAAATATGTAATCACTCTGCTGGGAACATAATCTTGAGAACCTCTCCACTCGATCCTTGGCAACCCTGGCATCGCCAACGTTACGGTCTTAGCGTGACAATCCACCATAGCATGACATAGAGACAACCAATCCATACCCAAGAACACGTTGAAATAAACCATATTAAGCAACAAGAGATCGAATCTAGTCTCCAATCCCCCAATAGTCACTACACACGACCGATATACACGATCCATAATAATAGTATCACATACATGAACAAATGAAACTAGGTACTCACAGGGCATATCCACATAATGAGCAAATATGATGATACATACGAATAAGTAGAACCAGGGTCAAATAATACAGAAGCATCCATGTGGCATGCTGAGACAATACATGTGATCACTGCATATGAAGCAAGAACATCTGGCCTGGTTGGAATAACATAGAATCGGGCATGACCTCGACCTGATCAGCCTCCCGCTCTAGGGAGGCCTCTAGCTTCATGGGCCTCACCCCGAGCTGGATGAGTGGGTGGTGAAGGAACTAGTGCAGAAGTCACAATCTGACTCCTCTGCTACACTAGACCTCCCGGACGATGAGGACACTGCCTCCACATATGCCCAAACTCCCCACACTCGAAGCAACTCCCTAGTGCTGGTGGTGGGCACTGAAGAGAGCCCCGAGCATTGGGATAACTGCTAGAAGGGCTTGGTATAGATGAACCCTGAACTGGTGGATCAAGGGACGAACTATGAGCTGGAAGGGCAGTGAGAGATTACTGACCCTGATCAGTATTGTATGAATAATGGTTGGATGATACACCACAGTGAACCGGACGAGCCGTCTAGGTGCGCCTATAAGGACGTTCTTTGTTGTGGTAGAACTGACCCCCAGAAGGAACACCGCTGAAACCACCTGATCCACGAGACCTCTTGGCCTCCCTCTCCCCGCGCTCCTGACTATGGACCATCTCTATCTGCCGAGCAATATCAACCACCTCATTTAAAAGTAGCACCAGATACCCTCTCCCGAGTCATAAGCAACCGAAGCTGATATGTGAGGCCATCAATGAACCTTCTAATCCTCTCCCTATTAGTCGGAACCAACCAAACTGTGTGATGATCCAACTCAGAAAACCTCATATCATACCGCATAAAAAAATGCCCTCCTAACATAGCTGCTCAAACTGTCTACGCAGCTCCTCCCTGTGACACTACGACATGAACTTCTCCAAGAAGAGAACGGAGAACTCCTGCCATGTAAGTGGCTCTGCATCGACCGGTCTGCGCCTCTCATAAGCCTCCCATAATCTAAAGGCAGCCCTATTGGTCTCCACAATAAATGACGTACGAAGAATCCTCTAGCACTTATCCAATAAGCCCTGAGCATCATCTGACTCAGCCCGCTAAATGTTGGAGGCTGAAGCCTCTAAAATATCTCTAGTCTCCTCTGCTCATCATCAGCCATAAGGGGGACCGTCTGGGCCTGAGTAGCTGCAATCGCTGGGCTGGTAGTGCCCTAGGCGTCTGAATTCCCTGCATCACCTGCTCTCGAGTATGGGCGGCGAGGGTATGAGTACCTCCTTGGCCTGAGAAGTGGCTGGTGCGGCTTGAGCCGAAACCACCTGAGCAAGACCAGTGAAAACAGTCAATATTTGGGTCAAAGCCTCATGAAGACATGGAATCATAATGGGCACAGCTGGTACCTGGCCCCATTGGCTCAACTACATATGGAACCTGCTCCTGAGCCGGAAGAACTGGTAGATCTGCATGTGCTACTCTAGTTGTTGTAGGAGCTGCACCTCTGCCCCTACCGTGACCTCGGCCTCTCGTGACCCTAGCTGGTGGTACTGATGGATGTCTTTCCTGTCCGGTAGCATGTGTCCTCACCATCTGTGAGACAATATAACAATAGAAATTTAGTGACCGGAATCAACAAATTTGCACAACAAGAATACAAGAATGTGAAGTTTCCTAAGGGTTCGGCAGCCTTTCAAAGAAAAGTACAGACGTCTCTGTACCGATTCGCAAGACTCTAATAAACCTGCTCATGACTCATGAGACCTGTGTAACCTAGGCTATGATACCAACTTGTCACGACCCAAAATATATCTTGTCGTGATGGCGCCTAACGTGGTACTAGGTAAGCCGACACTTCACAATACTTCCACATTTTAAATGAAAAATAAGAATAATACATGTTTAAATCATCAAAACTCTCAAAATGGATAGAAAGACAAAAACCAATACAGAAATTCCCAACATCGGGGTGTCACTGAGTACATGAGCGTCTAAACATGACAAATCTCGGAGTATTGTCTATAATAGTTTGAAACTAAATACATAAAGCTTAAAGATAAGAAAGGAGAGACAATGCCTGCGAAACGCCGGGCAACTACCTTGGAATCTCCAAACGATCAATTGAGCAAAGGAATCAACATATACTCCCAGGAAAAGCTCGAACGACTTTGAGCAAGAGGGTACCTGTACCCGAAACTGACACAGGTGGGTAGGTAAAGAATACCTAGGGGCGCGAGACAACTCTCTCTAAGGAACTCGGCAAAATAGCCTTGTAACATCGGGAGAAGGGGTGCCTCCTAACAAAGGGGGTCGCAGTGACCAAGCCCGGGCAACTGTTTACCAAAAATACAAGTCTCCGCAAAGTTGTAAGACCATGTACTGTGTCCGAAAACACCTGGATCTGCACACGAAACCCTGGGTGTAGTAGAAACACGTAGCCTGAGATGTAATATGCAAGTAACACTGCAACTGAGTACAAAACAATAATATAGTAGATAATTCAACATGTACACTGTAGACATGTACATGATTTAAAGTTCAATTTCTCTAATATAAGGAGAATGTACGGGAAACAACAGATTATTCAACTACATAGTTCCATGGAACTGACCAAATCACAATTACTATGGTGCATGCCCACACACCCGTCACCTAGTATGTGTGTCACCTCAAAACCAATCACATGACATATAATACGAGGTTTCACACCCTGGGAACCAAATTTAGAACTGTTACTTACCTCAAGGCGTGCATATCCCTACTCTAACATTCTCTTGCCCCACGAAACGACCTCCGAATTCCCCTAATCTAGCGACATACAATTTGGTACAATCAACAAGAGCAAAAGGAATCAGATCTATAAGAAAACACTAAGTTCTAAATCAAATTCAAAAGTCGACCCGAAAATTAGCCACTGGGACCACGTATTGAAATTCGATAAAATTCACAAAACCTAAAAGCCCATTCAACCACGAGTTCACCCATACCAAAATTACTCAAATCGGATACCAATATCTCGATCAAAACCTCAAAATTCGGCCTAGAACTTTCCTCCATTTTCCCCAATTTGCAACCCCAAATCACTAATATAATAATGAAATCAAATACATAATCATGGAAATTAACCAAAACTAGGTAGGAATTACTTACCCCAATCGCCCACTTGAAAATCTCTCCAAACATCATTTTTGAAATATTTAAGTATGCTCAGGCGACCCTTCTTCGCGAACGCGACACCCTTCTCGCATTCGTGTAGCACAATCAAAACTTCTTCCCAAAAGCCTCCTTCAAGAACAAAGGACTCCCATCGCGAACGCGAAGAAGGAAACTAGAACTGGACACCAGAAATTCTTCAGCACTCTTCCAAGTTCAAAAATGATCTGTTAACCACCCGAAACTCACCCGTGCCCCCCCCCCCCCGAACCTCAACCAAACATACCATCAAGTCTTTAAACACAATACGAACTTAGTCGAGCCCTCAAATCACCTCAAACAACATTAAAAACACGGATCGCACCCCAATTCAAGCCTATTAAAACTATAGAATTCCAACTTCTACAAACGACGCTGAAACCTATCAAATCATGTCCGATTGACCCCAAATTTTTCACAAAAGTCACAAATGACATTATGGACCTACTCCAACTTCTAGGTCGGGATCTGACCACGATATCAAAAAGTCCACTCGGGGTCAAACTTTCCAAAAATCCAATTTTCGCCATTTCAAGCCTAATTCAACTATGGACCTCCAAATCATAATCCGGACACGCTACAAAGTCCAAAATAACCCAACGAAGCTAACAGAACCATCAAAACTAAATTCTGGAGTCGTTTACACAGAAGTCAATATTCGGTCAACCATTTCAACTTAAGCTTTTAACCTTGAGACTAAGTGTCTCATTTTATTCCGAAACCTCTCTTGGCCCGAACCACCTAACCCAGAAATCCACATAACAGTTCTAAAGCATAAAAGGAGCAGTAAATGGGGGAACGGGGATACAACTCTTAAAACGGCCGGCTGGGTCGTTACATGATATCTATTGGTTCCCTCTGTTGTTCCCTTAACAAATTTTATTGGAACTGGTGCCAGACATTTGACTTGTTGTTATGAGTGCGGAGAGGCTAGTTGTTTCAAGTTATCTATCTGGTTCTCATATGAAAATTATTAAATCATCAAAACAATAATGCACATAACTTATCAATTTCCCTCTTTTTGATGATGACAAACTTAGAATTGATATTCCCCCTGAGCACCTGATCTCCATATTGTTCACGCTGCAGAATAGCCATATTCACCTTGAGAACCAGTTTCTCCCCTTTAATTTTCTCCCCCTTTTGGCATCATAAAAAGAATTATACAAGTAAACGCAAAAAGAACTCCAACAAAGTTAACTCAAGCCACTTGTGTGCACACGACATAGCTAAAAATGGGACACTAGAGTATAATATGTTTTTAAAAGAAGACTAATATGCTCATCAATTTAGGAAGAAGAAAAACAAGTAGTAGTACCATCATTACAAAATATTCACAAAATAAACATTACTAGAGTACCACAACCATAGGGAACATAGAAAAAAAAAAGGACATTGTAGAATTGGGTAGGGACTTATAAGCTGGACACTGACAAGGGGACAATTTTAGGGGGAATGGAAGATGAAGGGAAGGACGAAGGATAAAGAGCCTCGAGGATACCATCCGCACGAGCATTAGCATCCCCCTACTCAGTGATCAACTGCTCTTTCAGGTTCTCTACCTATTTCCTCAGCTCTGCATTCTCAACCGTCAAACGGGAAACTTCTGCACCCTGAGCACTTTTATAACCAAGTTCTGTGTTGGCTTGATTGAGCTTACTCTCAAGAATGGCATCATGGGACTTCAACCTCCTAATCTCCTTATTAGTAGCACTCTGAGCATCGATAAGTTGAGAGATTATAGAATTGCTTCCAACTCTACCTTTTCATCATATTCCTTTAAGGTGTTCATTAAGAACATTGGATTACGAGTTCCCACAGCTGCTCTCCCCAAGGGGACTTTAAGACGTTCAAAGACTTTTGTGAGCAGGAACCCATATGGCAAACCATGGTTTCCATCATTGAAGTTTGCCACCTTCTTCATGTGTTCAATCAGAATCCCAGCAGATTGATGGCAGTGTATCCGTCCATTGCCTCCAAAAGAACTAGGTCCACTATAGATGTAATGGATCGTCTTTCATCTCATGGTAGCAAGACCTTGTTCACAAAATCGAATAAAAGTTAGTATTCTGGAAGCAGTGCCTTCTTGTGCAGTCGTTCCCCTTGCTGAACAACTTGAGGTTTTAGAATAAGCTTCCTGGAACTTGGGGAATAGGTCCCCTCAACAGTAAAGAGCCCCTTAGCAGGCACCTCAAGAATATCTCCGAGCACAGCCTCATCAATCACAAAGTCTACCCCATTGACCTTCAAGCAGATAGTGTCACTTTCCATAATGAACAAATCAACATAAAAACTAGGAACTTCCTCCTCATAAACTGTTGGACTCTAAACAGTAAAGAGATGAGTCCACTTTTGGAATTCACAGGTTTTGAACCAAGTGCCTCATACCTAACTTTTTAAGAATGTCATTATCAAAGACTCTTCCCCACATGACTTTTTTCTTCTTCATCGTTGCTTTCTTTTCAATCTCAGACACATTAACTTTGGCCTTCTTTGAGGAACTAGGTTCCTCACTACCACTTGGCTTCCTCTTGAGAGACTTCTTTTTCCCTACACCTTTCTCCTTGACAACAGACATCTCCTTCACACCAGACTTCTTCTTTTCAGCACTTTCTTCACCAATAGTTTCAACAACCTTTGCAGATGATACCTTCTTCTGTTTCACAAATACAGTCTTCTTAAAAGATTTACGGACAAGGGAAGCAGGTTCCTCATTCACCTCTTCATCCTCAACCTCCACAACATTTTCCGGAGGCAGATCCTTCTCATCAATTAATTTACTGTTCACAAGTCTTCTTCTCTTATTTTTCTCCTTATTCTCCTTTAAAGAATTTTCAAGGGCAACCCCTTTTTGCAGCATAGTAGTGGGTCTTTTAGGAACAGACTTTTGAGTAGCTGTCCCACCACTCCTAGCAACGACAAACTACGCTACATACAAATTGTCATAATCCTCCTCACTTTCATCTCCTTCTTCTTCTGAAACAGACTTCATTTCAGAGTACATAATGTTTGTCTAAAGGGGTTGAATCAAGGTGAGAGGAATGGGTAGGGTAAGTACTGTCCAGGGACTATTTAGTATAGCATGGAGTTTCATCGCAAGTAGGAGCAGAGAACTCCTCTTGGGCAGAGGGACCAGGTCCCTCTGTTGGCTCCCCTATAGTACTGATTGGTACCGTATCACCTTGAGGCACCAGGTACCCAGTCCCGTCCCCATTCCCTTTTTCTTCCTCTTAAACCCCAGCATTCACACAACAAGACACAGAATCCCCAACCTGACTTCCTTCAATAGCAACCGACAAAATATTTTCAATATCTTCTTTCTCACCCACATTTTCCAACAATGCAGAATCAGTAAGAGCGAGTGGAGCATTACCTGATGATGACAGAACATTTAGATCAAACCCATGAACTGTGTGGGTGTCAGATACACTAAATTCTAACACATCGCCACCCAGACTAGTAATTGCCACATTGTCCACACCTTCTTCCTCAATGCGCGGAATGGAAACCTTTGCACCTTCTTCTCCCTCCACCAGTCCCTCTACTTCCTATTTCCCTGTGGTAAACAGAAGGGGAGGTCGAAGCAATATTTTTAGGAGTTTGATTTTCCTGCTGTGATGGGAACCAGAACTTGATGGAGTGGGGGAGGAGACGGTATGTGGTGGTTGGTTGGAAATGAGGGTTTCAGTAGGTGTAAATTGGGGCTCTGATCCTGTAAGGAAATCAGAACAATAATTAGATGCCACCCAGCAAGGTGTCAGTTGGATGGGTACTCAGACTTCCCCACCCGCTGTCATCAACCACCCAACTTCTCCAAATATGGCCAGTACCAACAGTCAGTGGGGCACCCATGGCAAAATCGTACAATATGTGCACCCACACTACTACATGGGTGTCAAGCTTCAACAAAATCCACAACCTACCCACATGGGTCCCCACCACAGAGTAATGTCTTATATACGCTAACACCATGCTACATTAGCCACCCCACCCCTCATAATAATATTTGCAACCATGTAAGACACCCATCATTCATCACAAATCAACCCAACTACCATATATACCCAAACATGTTGGAGAGAAACCATGTACAACAAGAATCAAGATTTGGTATACAATAACTAACTACAAAGGAAAAATTGCGAATATATAGATATAAAAATAAGAAAACTTACTTGAAGGTCGATAATGGGGTCTTGGGGAGGAAGGAAATTAGAGGAGGGATGAGGGAATCCGTGTGTGGCCAGGGGGCGCGGACAAGGGTGGGGGGTTGGGTGTGAAAGGGAG
Organism: Nicotiana undulata; assembly: GCA_005239495.1. Lineage (NCBI taxonomy): Eukaryota > Viridiplantae > Streptophyta > Magnoliopsida > Solanales > Solanaceae > Nicotiana > Nicotiana undulata. The sequence goes on along the minus strand of ML260719.1, from coordinate 2,915 downwards.
AGGGGAAAGGAAGAAGAACATGAGGAAGAAGAAGGGGTGGAGGGTGGGTGTTAATGGGGGAGGGGATAGGAAGAAGAAGAATAGGAAGAAGAAGGGGTGGAGAAGGGTTGTGGGGTTAGTGGGGTAGGAAAGCAGGGTTTTGGGTATTAAAAAGAGAAAAAGAAAAATAAATAAATAAATAATTCGGTCAGAAGACTTACCTGGGCCTGTCGCGGTACCAAACTTCTTCAAGGGTGTTTGGCCGCGGTCCCACCGCGGTCGTGCCGCGGGCGCGGCACCCAAACTTCTGCAAGGGTGTTTGGCCGCGGTCGCGGTGCCCAACGGGATTTTTGTTTTTATTTTTTATATGCCCAAGCTTTTGGTTCGACACCCTCCTAAACTCTCCTGCATACATCACAACATGTTAGAGATTACAACTATCATGGGTTGCCTCCCAAGAAGCACTTGATTTAACCTCGCGGCACGACGGGTACAACAATCAATGAGTTGCCTCCCACGAAGCGTCTGATTTACTGTCGCGGCATGACGCAGATGGAGCGCATTTAAGAATCACTCAACCTCTTTGGTTCATCGAGGCGCACCACAGACAACTCCTTCGTTTCATCCATTCTCACGTACATTTTCAGTCTTTGACCGTTAACCTTGAAGGTGTTGGTGCCATTTTCACTTGTGATCTCCACAGCTCCAGATGGGAACACTTCTTTAACACAGTACGGCCCAGACCATCGGGACCTGAGCTTACCAGGAAACAGTCTCAACCTTGAATTGTACAATAATACCTTGTCTCCCGGTTTGAAATGTCTGTCCACAATGTACTTGTCATGTAGCCTTTTCATTCTTTCCTTGTATAGCCTCGTACTTTCAAAAGCGTGATATCTGAATTCTTCTAACTCATGAAGCTCTGTCAGTCTATTTTCCCCACTGGCATCGGGGTCCATGTTCAATTGCTTTAAGGCCCACCAAGCTCGATGTTCAAGCTCCACAGGCAGATGGCAGGCCTTCCCAAATACCAACTTATATGGGGACATACTGATTGGTGTTTTGAATGCGGTTCTGTAGGCCCAGAGTGCATTGTCAAGCCTTTTCGCCCAATCCGTTCTCGTGGCGTTTACAGTTTTTGTGAGTACACTCTTGATCTCTCGGTTAGAGACCTCTACCTGCCCGCTTGTTTGGGGGTGATACGGGGTGGCCACCCTGTGGCGCACATCATATTTAGCCAGCAACTTCTCAAAGACCGGGTTGCAGAAGTGAGTGCCCCCATCACTGATAATAGCTCTTGGAATTCCAAACCGGGTGAAAATATTCTTCTTCAAAAACCCCACCACCACTCTCGAATCATTGTTGGGGAATGTTGCAGCTTCCACCCATTTGGACATGTAATCGACAACAACCAGTATATACTTGTTGCCGTATGAGCTGACAAAGGGGCCCATGAAATTGATCCCCCAAACATCGAACACTTCCACCTCCTGTATTGGCTTCATAGGCATTTCATGGCGACGTGATATGTTTCCCGTTCTTTGGCATTCATTGCATACTTTTACCCATTGGTGTGCGTCCTTGAAAATTGTTGGCCAGTAAAAACCGGCCTCTAACACCTTCGCTGCTGTTCGGACTCCTCCAAAGTGTCCCCCATAAGGTGACGCGTGACAAGCCTGCAAAATCGAAAATTGTTCCATCTCGGAGACGCATCTCCGGATCATGTTATCAATGCAAATTTTGAACAAATACGGTTCATCCCAATAATAATTCCTGCAGTCACGATAAAATCGTTTCTTTTGCACAGAGGAGAGCTCGTACAGGTCTATGCCACATGCAAGGTAATTAGCAATGTCTGCATACCATGGCACCTCTTCCACACTTGTGGCCAGCAACTACTCGTCTGGAAAGGTTTCCAGAATATCCTCAGACTCAGGTGCCTTTTCAGCACCTTCAAGTCGTGATAAATGATCAGCGACTTGGTTCTCCGTTCCCTTACGGTCACGAATCTCCAAGTCAAACTCTTGTAAGAGCAGCACCCAACGAATTAGGCGCGGCTTAGACTCTCTTTTCCCAACTAAGTACCGAATAGCTGCGTGATCAGTGTACACAATCACCTTTGACCCGATCAGGTAAGACCTAAACTTGTCAAAGGTAAACACTACAGCCAACATCTCCTTTTCTGTTACCGTGTAATTAAGCTAAGCTCCACTCAATGTCCTACTTGCGTAGTAAATTGGGTGCATTACCTTGTCTCTGCGTTGCCCTAACACGGCTCCCACAGCGTAGTCACTAGCATCACACATGAGTTCGAACAGTTGCTCCCAGTCGGGAGCACTATAATCGGTGCTGTGACTAACCGATTCTTTAGCTCCTCAAAAGCCACCCTACAATCATCAGAAAACACAAATGGGTTATCTTTTTCTAGTAACTTACAGAGAGGGTTGGCAATTTTTGGAAAAATCCTTGATGAATCGCCGGTAGAATCCGGCATTCCCTAAGAAGCTACGAATAGCTTTGACTATCGCGGGTGGTGGGAGTTATTCAATCACCTCGACCTTGGCTCTGTCCACCTGAATACCTCTGCTCGAAACTAAATGCCCCAAGACGATTCCTTCGTGTACCATGAAATGTCACTTCTCCCAATTCAGCACCAGATTCGTCTCCATACATCTTTTCAGCACCCGGTTTAAATTTTCTAGGCATTCATCAAACGAATTTCCCACTACTGAAAATCGTCCATGAAGACCTCCATGATGTCCTCCACCATATCTGTGAAAATGGCCATCATGCACCGTTGGAATGTTGCAGGTGCATTGCGGAGGCCAAAAGGCATCCTTTTGAAAGCAAACACCCCATAAGGGCATGTGAATGAGGTCTTTTCCCTATCCTCCGGGGCAATGGAAATCTGGTTGTACCCCGAATACCCGTCAAGG